>JBBBDQ010000352.1:2155000-2230000 GCA_037127315.1 Ascarosepion bandense
AAAACAGATCTGTCCGCGGATGACTATATATATATATATATATATATATATATACTTATTTACACCCATACCTTTATATATATATATATATATATATATATATATATATATATATATATATATACATATTTCACCGTATAATGATGGTGTTGCGGCTCGTCAGATCCAAATGGTACAACAGTTGATGCTCAAAATTTTTTTTCTACCCAGACGCTTAAATGTCTGTTCTAAATATGGACATGTGAGCGTCTTTTTTATAAAGTTCTCAAATTTCAGAATTAGTCATCAGTAAATATCATATTTACTTTATTTTTTATTATTTTCTTCCCGTGTACTTTCGAATGTTGCTACATTCCTCTCAAAGTATCCTCCTGTGTATATTTAAGAGACTGTTTAGATTTAATTCCCGCCTTCTCACATTTGCTGGAATACATAATTTTGCCTATCGCCAGTTTTCACTCTTCCCAATTTTTGGAACAGGAGTAGCTGCCTAGCCCTCGTTTTCTGTTTCGAACTGGGTTTCCAATTCTGCTTCAGCTTTATACGCCTAACGCCTACAATAATATGTCATCACACTGTAACCCCCATCCTTGAACGGCTCTTGCGGCTTGTATTAAGAGAACATTAGTAAAAATAATAAAAATAGAAATACGAGTTCACGTTACTTAAGCTGATGTCATTTAAAGGGTCAAACTTGAATTTTTAGGTGTATTTACTAAAGAAGATTGTAAACGGAATATGTAGATATCATTTAACCAAAACATTTATTGGTGAAGAAATACACCTATATATATATATATATATATATATATATATATATATATATACTATTTGTGTGAAGTTTGGTAAGAATCGGATAACAATTGTGGATTGGTATAAAGGACATACAGACAAATAAACAGACACACACACAAACATCTTGCCTTTTATAAATGTATATATTATTGGTTTTCTGCACTATTGTAAAAACTGCAACCTTGAAACTTCTGAATATCGTTTCTTATGTCTATGTCTATGAGTGTATCAAATTTGATTAAAATCGGAGCACTTCTTTTATGACCCGATTTTTTCGATTATCGACACAACACCTAGCTAAGAACACTCGCAGACGCTTTTAGTACAACTGTGTAAATTTTCAAAAACATCGGTTCAGCCGTTTCACTGTCTAAAGGTAACGGACACACACTCACACACACCTATATATATATATATATGTATATATATCGATATTTATATATACACACACGCACACTCACACACACCTATATATATATTGATATTTATATATACACACACGCACATTCACACACACACATATATATATATATATATGTATATATATTGATATTTATATATACACACACACGCACACTCACACACACCTATATATATATATATTGATATTTATATATACACTCACACACACGTATATATATGTATATATATTGATATTTATATATACACACACGCACACTCACACACACCTATATATATGCATATATATTGATATTTATATATACACACACTCACACACACACACGTATATATATAATCGAGCGATAAAATAAATTCTAAAAATACACGAAAATAATAACAATAATAATAATAATAATAATAATAATAATAAATATAATAATACTTGTATATTTTTTGACCATTAAACAACAGAAGAATGATGAGAGAAATATTCAAAATTAGTATTTTCGGATACATCTGTGTTGTTTCTGAAAGTTAAATAAAATGAATCTGGATTGTTTATAATATGTCACTCAGTTAAGTGCCATACGTGAAACACGCTTGGGCGATCATGTCTCTTTTGAGACATGACTGACTGGGCAGAAGATTATCCCGCAGTAGATTGCCATTGCTTTCTGCGGTAGATTGGTTACCAGCCAAGGCTATAGAACCCAATCTGTCCTGCTATTTAACCCATAACTGGAGGGGAGAGACGGATTAATATATTTCCCAAGGGTATTTGTGCGTAAGTGAATACAATGTATTCTACTGGAATTCGAACTCGGCTCCCCAGTTTCTCGTTCCGAGCCGATATCCACTGTACCACAACGGGATCTTATAAGGGGATCTTATGCAAAACAACACATTCAATACATTAGTTGTTCCCCGTAATGTGTCTGATCATAATTTCGAATTAAAAACTTTAATTTAAAAAAAAGCAATTTACTAAAAAGAATATATACATAGAAAATGCTCTAGTCAACAATTCAATTTGCAACAAATTTGTGTCTAATTTCTTAAAATATTTCATATTTCTTTAACAGTTAACAGAATATTTAATATTTAATATCAGACGGGATGAAAACATGAGAAACTAAATGAAATCAGTGAGACTATATACCCAAACTCATTTAAAAAAAAATAGCAATTACAATTTTTATTTTAAGTGCATCCTCTCCTTCATGCTTATGCATAATCAGCGTAAATATCATGTTCGCTTTCCTAAAAGAATATATATATATATATATATATATATATATATATATATATATATTGCGGATACCTCTTGACAAGTGGTCTGAAGAGTGACAAAAAGGTTTGTCTATGAAACTCTAGTGTTGGTGTACTGAATATAACACCAAATCTTTTTAATTTTTAAATCTTATATTGAAAACCATTCCTTCTCGCCTAAATACACCTCTTCAAACAGCCCAAAATCTTAACTTTAAAAAGTAATTTAACTCATTTAGTTGTCTATCTTTATAAAAAAATGAACTCCTATTCCTCCCCTTCCTAAATATACCATTTCAACACCCTGTAACCCCGCGACTGCCAGCTCTGTCCTTTTCCACTTTGTGACCGTTGTTAACCAAAAACCCCTCTACACTCTAACCCAGGGCCTTCGCCATTTGGAACAAAACAATGTCGCTGACGTGACGTAGAGTCTCTATTAGAGATCCTATGTCGAAATGTACATCCGACACCTTTGAATTTCGAAAATTTTCTCTAATTTATATATATATATATATATATATATATATATATATACAGTACTGTGCAAAGGTATTAGGACAAGAACTATTTTATCTTTTATGAGGCATCAAATAAAGTTTAAAATCACTCATGTTCTAACACATTTGCACACTAACGGTAGTGTGCAAAAATATTAGAACAGGGGTGATCTTCCCAAAAGCCTCACTAAAATTCAAATACAGTGTGAAAAGTCAAGTAAATTGCTAATAAATATTGATTATTTAAAATTAGGTGTAAAAGAAATGTATAAAAAGAAGTTTTAATTAATATTTCCTATTTTCTATTAAACTAGATTTTTTGAAACTACTGTATTGAACATCTATGTGATATTTTGGATAAAAAATGGATAAATCTAATGTTACTTCGACAAACACACTTTGGGAACAAATACAAGCTGCTTGGCAGGTGATACCGTTAGATACATTGAATAAGCTTCTGATGTTAATGCCTGACAGAATGAAGGCTGCGACCAAAGCAAAAGGCTATTATACTAAATATTAAATTTATTTTGTAACAAGTATTTTTTCTTGTTAAATCATTTGTTGAGTAAATCAAATAAAATTACTTTAATTAAATTGATTATTTTCTGTCAATATGCCTCATAAAAGATAAAATAGTTCTTGTCCTAATACTTTTGCACAGTACTGTATATATACTAGGTGCGATTGGTAAATTGTCGCAATTATTTTGATGCCTCATAAAAGATAAAATAGTTCTTGTCCTAATACTTTTGCACAGTACTGTATATATACTAGGTGCGATTGGTAAATTGTCGCAATTATTTTGACGCCTCATAAAAGATAAAATAGTTCTTGTCCTAATACTTTCGCACAGTGCTGTATATATACTAGGTGCGATTGGTAAATTGTCGCAATTATTTTGACGCCTCATAAAAGATAAAATAGTTCTTGTCTTAATACTTTCGCACAGTGCTGTATATATACTAGGTGCGATTGGTAAATTGTCGCAATTATTTTGACGCCTCATAAAAGATAAAATAGTTCTTGTCCTAATACTTTCGCACAGTGCTGTATATATACTAGGTGCGATTGGTAAATTGTCGCAATTATTTTGACGCCTCATAAAAGATAAAATAGTTCTTGTCCTAATACTTTTGCACAGTAATGTATATTTATTTTTGTGAAATATGAATATATATTCTGAAAATGTAGGTCAGCAAAGTATTTCTGTTGAGAGAGTGAAAAAATGGATTGTTGACGATGGGGAATATTCAGAACTAGGAGATGGGAAACGAATTTCAGTCGAAAGCGAAAATACTCACACAAACAAGAAAAAAATATGGCTTGCTTCGCCATCCCCATTCTTTGTAAAAAAATGTAATTATTTTAACAGCTTGCATATTTTGGTCTGCTAGACATATTAACAAGGTCATGCCTCGTGTCGTCGTTCATTTTTCGAAAAGAAAAATGTCGTGGAAGACACTAAATGTTTTGTTTAGCTTCCAAACTTGGTAATATGCTTATAGCTGAGTTGTCACGGTTTCTTAATTTCTTGTCTCAACCGTTTTTCACTTCTGGAAAAGTAAGCCTCCTGGATTTTCCGTTTTGCCAATTTTACTAACCTGATTATTATAGCGAATTATAAAAATACATTCTATAACTTTAACATAGTGATAAGTTAAAATAGACGGTTCGAGTATCGCTTATTTATAGTTTAATTTCTACAAAGTTTATTCTTTGTGACACACACATATGTATATATATAGAAACTAGCCCTGACGAGTGGGATCATAATAGCGGTGTCAAGACAAAACTTCGAAGTTGGCATGAATCTGCTCAGTTGAAGTGACAAACTGTGCTTATCAACGCGTTATTTCCGCTCCGATATTACTTTACCATAAAAAACCTGCTTGCCAAAAAGTTTCATCAGTAAAACCACTGAAAAAACAACAATCTTGACGCTAAAAAATGATCACAATGAAACACTATATATATATATATATATATATATATAATTCGTAAACGAGTTATTACGAGACCTAAGTTTCTACCATGTGGTGCCTTCAGGCGATTTGCAATAACTAATTTTACCGTTTACCGCTTTTTATAAGAACGCTCACGTAATGTTTTTTTTTTGAACGTCCACATGACGGGGAATTTTTGAAATTACAAGAAATTATACCGTTTTTATTGATGGTTGTATGAACTTAATAGGTATTATACCTATTTTAAAATTCATGCTTTCAAAAACTGCCTGTCACCTGAGCGTTCAAAAAAAAAAAAAAGCATCGATCTTGAGCGATGAGCGATCTTAAAGAAAACGGTAAAATCAATTATTTTAAATTGCCTGAAAACACCACATGGTAGAAACCTAGGTCGCGTAATAACTCGTTTACAAATGAAAAATATTCAAAAGTTCTACAATATAATTGTATTGAACACTTTTTGATACAAATATGCACTGGTCTAATTTTATTATGACCAAAAACTAAGTAATTAAACAATATATATATATATATATATATATATATATATATATATATATATATACATAATATTAACTATAGTAATAACAATACCTATAGTAACAGAACTAACTCTGCCGAAACTAGTATTAATTAAGCTATAATTTAAATCCTCTTGTACAACCCACCGAGAACGAACTCGGAGGGAAAAGAGGGGGAATTAAAAACAGAAACAAACGAAGTACATTAACAAAAAATCAAACACTCGTAAGAAAGGGAAAAAACCCATGACGAAAACCCTAACACTAAAGCGCTCAATACGAAAGTAGAGCAAACAAAGTAGGATTTATGGTGTCTTCTTTGTTTTAATTTGAGTACCTATATATTTGCTACTTTAAATCTTTGTTATCAGCCAATTTCCCTGACGAGCCGTAGGGCGAAATCGTGGTAGGTTGTTGGATCTTGCTTAGATTTCCTCTGTCTCTCTCTCTCTCTCTCTCTCTCTCTCTCTCTCTAATATATATAATGGTTTGTTACGTGTTACCGATCGCAAGAGTATACTAAGGTAGCTGGACAATCCTTGTTTCCGACGACTGCTCAGGGACCTTTGTGTTTGTTTAACACCCATAGAGACCACCTGTGTTCAATGCTAAAACTCTTATAAGCAGACATTAGTTACAGTTTCTAGGAAAGAGCGCATCGTTTGGTGTAATCAACAGATTTAACAAGGCCCGTACTTTTAAACTTTCAATCATGACGATTGTGTTCTTGGTCTAGAACAACCATCGACAGTCTACTTATAGTTCCGTTTTCTCCTTTTCCATGACAAGACTTGGATAAACTCGGTGTATGCTTCAGACATTTTTCTCTATACGTATTTACTCCTACCACTAGACTGGCACCAAGGTTTCACATTTTTACAGCGAAATTTAACTGCCTCTTCTACTCTAACAATTTTTCTCGCACTTCCCGCTTTTGGAACTCCCTTGAGTATACTTGTTTCGCTGATAGTTACAACCCTAGAATTTAAGTGCAACAGACTCCCCTTTTTCGTTTATCCTCCTCCCACCTGTATCTTATTCCTCTTTCTTTTCATTCTTGTAAACCCCTGCGCGCCAAAAAAAAAAAAAAAAAAAGAAAAAAAATTCCTCTTCCAGTTAGATATGGAGAGGTGCTGAAATTTTTCGATAACACCAAAAGTGGATTCTTCTTACGATGAATACCGCAAATAAAATTCTTTTGATGGATCCTTTGTTTAAACTTTAAGAGTTTGGTTAGGTCGATATCTTTTTAAATCTCATCGTAATTTATAAAATTATCTTTTATATATTGCAAATAAAATAAAGAGATTGAAGAATAGTGAAAAGGAAGATATTACTAAGTGCTACAAAGAATCTTCTATTTCTATGTGCCTTATCCTTTCAGGACGTAGGCGATCATGGCCTTCCACGTCTCCTTATCCCTGGTGGCTCTTAGAACGTTTTCTCCTGTAACACCACGCAACGCCCGTTCTGCCATCGACCTGCTCAGGCCAGTCAAGTACGTTACACGCTGTTTTTCCCTGTCTCATTTTCAAGCTTTCTGGCCTGGTAGTATCAGGTTCTCTAAGCCTTCCTTCCTCATTGCATGTACCGGTAACTTTAGCTGTCTCTTCCTGATGCTCAGTATTAATTTCCTTTTCGTTTCCATCCTTTCCAAAACCTCATCAATGCTCACATGCTCGATCCGTGATATTCTCAGCATCCTTCTGTAGAACCACATTTCAGTTGCTTCAAGTTTTTCTTTCCTCTTTGATTATATTGTCCAGCATTCACTGCCATACTGAAGAATTGACATTACATAACAATCCAATATTCTTTTCTTTGTTTCTAGCTAAATTTTCCTGTCTCTTAATACTCTACTGAGCTTCTGGAAGGCGTCTTTCGCCATGCCGATTCGCCTTCGGATCTCTGTGTCGCAGGAAGTTGTAACGAGCTATGATTATTTTAGTCTGAAGGGACACATCACACAGAGGTCGATGCTAACCGGCACACCCTTGATTTACATGGTATGGCATTTATTGGTCAGAGGTGAATTATAAACATATTATTCAATTACCTCTGATGATTCGGCAAAATGGATAATCCAAAAGATATTTCGAAGCAGAAAATAAGACGTAGAAATGTATTTAGAAACAAAAATAATTTTCCTTAGCTTCAATACGGGTGCGATGGATAAATTGTCGTCTAAATGCAGCCGAAATGTATATAATACTGATATCTGACTTTATCAGATATATTTAACAAAATTAAATAAAAATATCTTAAAAAAAAACTCAAGAATAAATTTATTCAATAAAAATAGCCATTGTCTTGACCCACGGTCTCTGGACAGCTTTAGAATTTCCTGCATCTCTGCTGGACAGTCTCCTTATTTACGTTGATGAGTGCTGTCATAATCATTGTCTTCAGTTTTTCTTTGGTGTAAGAAGGAGTTTTGTTGGCTTCTAACTTAACCACGCCACACGCATGATGCTCAAGAGGATTTTCTGAGGAGTTCGGTGGAAAGATATAAGGGGGTGATATCATAGAAATTCTAGTGTTCTCTTGCTGGTGTGGTGCAGAGTCCTGTTTCTAGACATAGGGTCTTCCAGCAGCCACACTCTTGACGCAGAGCAGCACTAAATCCTTAAGGCAATTGATGTAAGACTCTGTTTTGAGTCTGAAGCCATCACTAAAACAGCTGGGAGTTCTTTTCTTATCAACGATTAGAGTGAGTTTTCTGAGTTGCTGTACCCTCGTAATCTCCATTAAACTCAACCAATTCTTTCCGAACCCTTTGTACTGTCCTAAGAATGACGCCTAAACACTATGAAATGTTTGTATTGAAGCTTCTGGTGGAGTAAATACACCATGGTGCTCTTTTCCTAACAGATGGTGCCCAACTGAACCTACAATACTGTACAGTCAAAATAAAGTTCTTCTTCGATTATCCAGATGCCTCGGAAAAAAAGAGTGAAAAAGTAGTTTTGAATAATTCAAAATTTTTGGCTATGTGTTGCAGCGGATATCGACTCGGAACGAGAAATCGGGGAGCCAAGTTCGAATTCTACTTGAATTCCTTGCATTCACTTACGCGCAAATACCCTTTGGAAAGGTATTAATCCGTCACTTCCCTCCAGTTATCGGTTAAATAACAGGACAGATTGTGTTCTATAACGTTGGATGACAACCAGTCTACCGCAGAAAGTAATGGCAACCTACTGGTGGATAATAATCTACCCAGTCAGTCATGTCTCTTTCGTGACATGATCGCCCAAGAGTGTATCATGTGTAGCACTTAACTGACTGACTGATCAAAATAAAAGGTTTGGTTCAAAATTCCTCGCACTTTAAGAAGGACGGAGTATATAAAGGCCGAAGCATTGTAAACATGGCAATAAAGAAGTTGACCATATTCCAAACAGCGTAAATAATGCAGCCTTTCAGTGTTCTTTAATCTTTCATTCTTATGAGGCGGTCGATTTTGCCTTTGTATTATCTGCCATACAAAAATTGAATGCATGTTCATCAGCAAAAAGTGGAGCCTAAAATGGCATTAATAGGTCAGGGTTGCTCAAAATCAAACAGGTACAAAAACTTAATAATGTAATATAATCTATCTCTTTTCCCTCCGTTTATAGGTTAAATAACAGGGCTGATTGTGTTCTATAGCCATGGCTGGCAACCAGTCTACCAAAGAAAGCAATGGCAACCTACTGTGGGAAAATTTCCTGCCCAGTCAGTCATGTCTCTTTCGAGACATGATTGTCAAAGCGTGTATCATGTATAGCACTTAACCGACTGACATGATATGCCTAAAAAATCAAAAAGTATTTTTTTAAAGGAATATGACATATAAAAACATTTTCAAAAATGAAAATATTTTTTTCCGTTTATTTTTATGAAAAAGTGCGTCAGCTTTGTCTGTTTCCAGCTGGTTTCGCGTTTCTCTGCTGGCAATTACCGAAGCTGGATTTAAGTAGATGTATTTGAAAGGGTAACCTCTGGTTGAAAGCGCACCCAGCTGAAACATTTGTCAAGTATAATCATTGCTTTGGCAATGTCAGTATCATAATCCTTCTTTACAATATTTTTTTTGGGGTCGATTATAAGTTTAACACTATGTTCGCACTGATAATGTAACTCTGGAAAATCAAGACACGTATAATGGAGAAAGCAATGTAATATCAATTTTCTTTACGACAATTCTACTCCCTAAGCTTCTTTTCTTCCCACCTGTTGAACTCGCTTCTATATTCTTGCTTTCCTGACGGCTACAACCTCCAGGAATTTAAATGCAATGTCAATTCCCATCTTTTAACTACTTGACTCTTATTCTTTCTCTCTACCTTTAACCTGTATTCCCATCTTTATCTTGCTCCTTTCGAATTAGTTTGTCTTTCTTTCTTTACTCTCCTCCTATCTAATCTTTTACTCTTATGTAGCCCCGTCTTTCTACATCACCCTGTATATCCTTTCCTTTCTCTCCACCTTTGCAACTGTCATCACACCTGTATTCCCATCCTTCTCTTGCTCTCTTCTCTGACACCCCCTCTAGCTGGTTTGTCTTTCTCTTTACTCTCCTCCTATCTAATCTTTTACTCTTATGTAGCCCCCTTCGCATCAGTCTTTCTACATCACCCTGTATATCCTTTCCTTTCTCTCCACCTTTGCAACTGTCATCACACCTGTATTCCCATCCTTCTCTTGCTCTCTTCTCTGACACCCCCTCTAGCTGGTTTGTCTTTCTCTTTACTCTCCTCCTATCTAATCTTTTACTCTTATGTAGCCCCATTCGCATCAGTCTTTCTACATCACCCTGTATATCTTTTCCTTTCACTCTACCTTTGCAACTGTCATCACACCTGTATTCCCATCCTTCTCTTGCTCTCTTCTCTGACACCCCCTCTAGCTGGTTTGTCTTTCTCTTTACTCTCCTCCTATCTAATCTTTTACTCTTATGTAGCCCCCTTCGCATCAGTCTTTCTACATCACCCTGTATATCCTTTCCTTTCTCTCCACCTTTGCAACTGTCATCACACCTGTATTCCCATCCTTCTCTTGCTCTCTTCTCTGACACCCCCTCTAGCTGGTTTGTCTTTCTCTTTACTCTCCTCCTATCTAATCTTTTACTCTTATGTAGCCCCCTTCGCATCAGTCTTTCTACATCACCCTGTATATCCTTTCCTTTCTCTCCACCTTTGCAACTGTCATCACACCTGTATTCCCATCCTTCTCTTGCTCTCTTCTCTGACACCCCCTCTAGCTGGTTTGTCTTTCTCTTTACTCTCCTCCTATCTAATCTTTTACTCTTATGTAGCCCCATTCGCATCAGTCTTTCTACATCACCCTGTATATCTTTTCCTTTCACTCTACCTTTGCAACTGTCATCACACCTGTATTCCCATCCTTCTCTTGCTCTCTTCTCTGACACCCCCTCTAGCTGGTTCGTCTTTCTCTTTACTCTCCTCCTATCTAATCTTTTACTCTTATGTAGCCCCCTTCGCATCAGTCTTTCTACATCACCCTGTATATCTTTTCCTTTCACTCTACCTTTGCAACTGTCATCACACCTGTATTCCCATCCTTCTCTTGCTCTCTTCTCTGACACCCCCTGTAGCTGGTTCGTCTTTCTCTTTACTCTCCTCCTATCTAATCTTTTACTCTTATGTAGCCCCCTTCGCATCAGTCTTTCTACATCACCCTGTATACCCTTTCCATTCTCTCCACCTTTGCAACTGTCATCACACCTGTATTCCCATCCTTCTCTTGCTCTCTTCTCTGACACCCCCTCTAGCTGGTTTGTCTTTCTCTTTACTCTCCTCTTATCTAATCTTTTACTCTTATGTAGCTCCCTGCACATCAGTGGCGTTACTGCCTTGCTCGGGTTGGTACGATTAAAAAGATATTACAAAAGATGTCCTAGTAAAAACTGATACAGAATAGTATAAACAACACTGGGTTTTCTGGATTCCATATCTTATTGAAATTATCGTTACCTTCGACCAACATTGTGGTATTTCAAGCTAATTGGTTGCTTTATTAGCCGTGTACCTTTTACCTTTTCATCTCATCCCCATGACAAAGAACTACTGCCCTCCTAGTGTCTCTCTGGTAATGGTATCCGGTTCCTTATAAAGGAACATTCGGCATACATTAACCGAACAACGAGTTACGCTTTTCTTTAGTCCCTTACCATTGAGATAGAAATAATAATAATAGAAATAAATAAATACGGTCAAAAAATTACATTTTTAAACTTACAACTTTTTAATAGTTTTTCCTATACATATTTTTTTATAAGGATGTGCGTTGTGGTACAGTGGATATCGGCTCGGAACGGGAAAACGGGGAGCCGAGTTCGAATTCCAGTTGAATCCATTGTATTCAAATACCCTTGGGAAAGGTATTAATCCGTCTCTTCCTTCAAGTTATGGGTTAAATAGCCTAAAACAGATTGGGTTCTATAGCCTTGGTCGGCAACCAGTCTACCGCAGAAAGCAATGGCAACTTACTGCGGGATAATCTGCCCAGTCAGTCATGTCTCTTTCGAGACATGATCGCACAAGCGTGTGTCACCTATGGCACTTCACTAACTGACTATACATATTAAGACAGTATACGTGGATCATCACTATGTTATATATATATATATATATATATATATATATATATATATATATAGTGGATTTTGAAGTCAAAACCTAGAGGCGACGGTCAGTTTCATGCAAAACGCAATCGTCATGCTTAATAATTGCGTTTAGCGTGAAACAGACATTCGTCTCTGGGTGTTGGACTTCAAGTCCTCTTTTATATATATATATATATATATGCGTGTGTGTGTGTGTGTGTAAATATAAAAGTGGGCATATATATGTGCGTGTGCGTGTGTGTGTAAAGTTTGCATTATCGTCCCTTTTCAATAGGCGCCTAGAGAATAAAAGGCATTATAATTTTGCTTGCGGTGAAATAATTAAACGCATACATTTCTGTTGGGTAATAAAATGATGCGAGGGGACGCCATTTTCTGAAATTTGAAAAAAACATATTCAAATGAAAGTTTAAAAAAGCTTTATCTCCTTCATAAGGTGCGTTCAGTCATTTAAGTGACATACGTTAAGCACACTCTGGCAATCATGTCTCGAAAGAGACATGACTGACTGGGCATAAGATTTTCCCACACTACGTGACCATTACATTCTCCAGTAGACTGGTTGTCAGCCAAGGCTCTAGAATCCAACTGTCTTGCTATTTAAAACATAGTTAGAAGGAAAAAGAGACTGATTATGTTATTATATTAATAAGTAGTAATTAGTTGGAATCACTTTATTACTTTATAACAATAGCAAACCGATCCCTCACCAGTAAAAGCTTTACTTATGTTTCCAACTATTATATTCAGTCAATCGGTTAAGTGCCAAACGTGATACACGCTTAGGCGATCATGTCTCGAAGGAGACACGACTGACTGGGCATAAGATTTTCCAGCAGTAGGTTGCAATTACATTCTCCGGTAGACTGGTTGTCAACCAAGGCTATAGAACCCAATATGTGTCGCGATTTAAAACGTTACTGGAAGTAAAAGAAAAGGATTATATTAATAACAAGTAATTAGTGGGGGATCAGTTTATTACTTTATGAAAATAGAAAACCAACCATCACTTTATGCTAAGTAGAAGCTTTACTTATGTTTCCAACTATTATATTCTGTCAGTCAGTTAAGTGCCATCTGTGGTACCCGCTTAGGCGATCATGTCTCGAAGGAGACATGACTGATTGGGCAGAAGATTTTCTCGCAATACGTTGCCATTACTTTCTGCGGAAGACTGTTTGCCAACCAAGGCTATAGAACCAACTTCCTCTTGCTATTTAAACCAGAACAAGAGGGAAACAGATTAATATCTTTCCCAAGAGAATTTGCAAAGGAATTCAACTGGAATTCGAACTCGTCTCTCCGAATTCTCGTTCCGAGGCGATATCCACTGCACTGCAACGCACATCCGCAATTGATATTTTGGTATGCGCGTTTGATCGTCCCCAACACAATCTCCTAAACGTTTTTGGTCTCTGTCAAGGTTAGAAAGCAGAACCTTGACCTGTAGTTTACACCAATCGTAGTTACGTAGATAGGACGAATTATTTGTGGAAATCCAGTGAAGCATAAGTTAATTGTTTTGGATTTGTGACCATGCTTCGGAAGAAATAATTAAAACATACTTTCTCGCAGATAGGCACGAAAGCCGAGACCATTTATAGGTCTGTTGGTTGTCAGAAAAATGTTAACAGATGTGAAGAAGAATAACGAACACTGAGCGAACATTGGCTGCGGGTTGGATATATATTAAGGCTAGATAAACAGTGGAAGCTTCGGATCAATTCAACAACAATTGCCTGTGGCAGTTGGTGTAGAGATTATAATTCAATCAGACCAAAATCGCTGATTTGGGAAGTTTTGTCGTCAACCGGGGCCTATTAACCTCAATAGGGAAATATGATGACAATTTATGGTTAATCTGAAAGGAAGAAACCGTGTGTGGGTGGACATCAGATCCATGGACAAAATTATGCGTAAGAAAGTATTAGATTTCATTCACTGGAAGGTAAACACGCGTGCACACTCTTTTCCTATCATGACCACACACATACCAACCAACACACACACACACACACACACACACACACACACACGCACACTCACACACACACACACACACACACACACACACACACACACACACACACACACACACACACACACACACACACACATATATATATATATATATATTCGAAATTCTAACCAAAAGATATACCCGAGCAATAAAAACGTACATCCCAACAGCTAAGGTCATTAAACAACCATTTAACTTCGCACTCTATTTCCTTCAAAATCCAAACGGTCAACACAGAAGACATATTCCCTTTATTATCAATAACCCCAACCAACCTCACACTAATAATGAACCAAATATAGATAGCGAGGATTTCCATTCTTTTCCATTCTTGTTCATTCCTCCTGAAGAGACGTTAGAAACCCAATGTCGAGACAACCATATGATTGTAGAAGGACACATATAAAAAAACATTATGTACATGTTCTAAATATATATATATATATATATATATATATATATAATGCTAGATATGTAAATCCGTAGCATTACATTTTTTTGTTATGTATAACCCTTTCACCCTAAGCAAGGCAGTACTGTGACTAGTGCACAGTAGGCTGCAAGACACTGCTAATTCTGACATGGTTTGCGCACATCAGGGATTGATCTAGCTCGTAGTCGGCACCTAACCACACACATTCCACCCAGGTCTATTGAACAGGTGTAGAGGCTCATCTCTTGTTCACTGTTTAGGATGTGGTTTCAAGGCATTCTCTTTTCCAATCTTTTCACTTTTCTCTTTATTCTTATATTTTTTTTTTATTGGAGTAGATAGACCAAACTATCGCCCGGTTCATACTCCACCCACGTCTATTGAACAGGTGTAGAAGCTCATCCCTTGTTCCCTGTTTAGGATGTGGTTTCCGGGTTTCTCTTTTCCAATCTTTTCACTTTTATCTTTTTTTTTTTTTCAATTGGAGTAAATAGACAAAACTATCGCCCGTTTCACAGTCCACCCACGTTTATTGAACAGGTGAAGGGGAGGCTCATCCCTTGTTCTTCCCTATTTAAGATGTGATTTTCGGCTTTCTCTTTTCCAATCTTTTCACTCTTACGTAGCTCCCTGCACATCAGTGGTGTTACCGCCTTGCTCGGGGTGATACGATTTTAAAAAATTGTTAAATAGGGGAATTTAATTTTCCATTTTACTCAATGAGCATGATCGATTAATCTAAGTTCAAACTTAGTATATGTTTCTCAATTTGAGCAGATAGGTTCTCCTATCGCCTGGTTTATACTCCTACCCCTTCTACTGAACAGGAGTAGAGGCTCACCATTTGTTCCTATTTTAGGAAATGGTTCCCAGTTCTTTTCTTCTCTTTAGGTCTTAATATTGGTGCTCTCGCAAATTTTCCGTGTTGTGTGCGGTCAATGACAACGTTTCTTCATAGTGAAGATACCAGGGTGTGCGGTTTTATGGTTGTTACTTTCGACTGGTAGTTAGACGCCCTAAATTTTGCGTAGCGTCGGGCGCGGCTGTACTGAACATTAGAGGCTCACCATTTGTTCCTAGTTTACGAAATGGTTCCCAGTTTTTTTTCTTTTCCTAGGTCTTAGTATTGGTGCTCTCGCAAATTTTCCGTGATGTGTGCGGTCAATGACAACGTTTCCTTCATAGTGAAGATACCGGGTTTGCAGTGTTCTGGTTGTTGCTTTCGACTGTTAGACGCTCTAGCGTCGAGCGCGGCTGTAGTGATCAATTGAAGGCTCACCATTTGTTCCTAGTTTAGGAAACGGTTCCCAGTTCTTTTCTTCTCCTTAGGTCTTATATTGGTGCTATCGCAAATTTTCCGTGATGGGTGCGGTCAATGCCAACGTCTCTTCATAGTGAGGATACCGGCTTTGCGGTTTTCTTGTTATTGCTTTCGACTGTTAGTTAGACGCCCTAACTTTTGCGTAGCGTCGAGCGCGGCTCTACTGATCAATAGTAGCTTAATATCAGGGTTCTTGCAGTGTCATGACGTCTATGGATTGTTGTCTTTGCAAGCGCTTTCGGTGGGCAACCTCGAGGCTCCTCTATGCTGCAGTCTGTCGCAGTCAATGACCGTCTGTCACCTCTACTTAAGAACTCTCCTTACCAATACGACCCAAAACTGAGCATTCATGTTCCAAGAAGCAAAGCTAAACCATCCACATCAAAATTACCTAAACCACTCAATATTTCCTTCATAAACAACCGTGCAAAGCGCACCCCGCAGCATGGAATCTTTCCTTCCACCAAAAGTACCCTCAAATATTTAGCATTTTTTTTACTTTTCTTCAGTATGGATCACCCTTGTCTCCCAGAAAGTGTCTCCTTGGTCTCGCTATCTCAGTCAATCTCAGGTCGGACAACTACTTCAATAGCTACTTCTACTACTGAGAAGGTTAGGTCACTGTATAAGACTAGGAAGTTTTTCTCGTCTGAATCTATCTTGCATCAATACATATTTACCATTCGTCCGTGCATTGAATACTGTTGCCATATCTGCTTGGGAGCTTCTGCTATTCATCCTCGTGGTTCTCAACTAAATACAAAGGAGTACCTGCAATGTAATTAATCCCGATTTAGCAGCTCGACATCAATAATATCTCCTCGACGTGATGTGAACTGCCTTTGTCTTTTCTACAAATATTTTCACAGCTTCTGCTTTGACGAGCTTATCTCCCTGGTGCCCCGTCTACACGAATATACTACTGCTACTAGATTGGCAAATAGGTCCCACCCTTTTACAGTCAAAACAGTCAAATGTAACAGCTATTTTTACTTTAACAGTTTCTTTTCTCGCACTTCCCGCCTGTGAAACTCCCTTCCGTATACCCCTGTACCTTGTTTTCTTGTTTTCCACTTTTCACTCACTGTAACCACCCGGCGCACCAGTTACAGCACTGCCTTGCAAGGGTAAAGCCTAATAGATATTACCACCCTGGGTGGTAGTATCTGTTAGGCTTCGAGCTATGGGTAAATAGTTAACCCATAATCTGCAGTAAAACTCCAATGAAAGTGTAAAAATAGTCTTTCATAGTAAATATTCCAACAATATTTCTTAAAAGAAAATATTAGCAAGAATACATTTTTGAAATATATATATATATATAAACATGTTACGGAAATTAACGAAGATTAACGAAACTTGGTTATAAACAACCGACAATTTTAAATGATTTGTTTGAATATTATTTTTGATCGAAACTCATATTTAAGTAGATATTCTGTTTTTAATTAAACAGTATTATATATTTATATCTACTGTCCTGATTATTTACGATAAATTTTATTACGAAAATCCTGCCGAATGACACACATTTTCGTAATAAAATTTTATCGTAAATAATCAGGCCAGTTGATATAAATATATAATACTGTTTAATTAAAAACAGAATATCTACTTAAATATGATACCGATAAAAAATAATGTTCAAACATATATATATATATATATATATATATATATACCAGTAATACATCAAAGTCACATCAAAATCCTCTTTACTCAAATACGTCAATGAAACCTGATCTACAAACTAATTTTTGTAAAGAATGCGTATTCTATTCATACGAATCTATTGTAAAACCTTGTCGGCATTAAATAACCCATTGAGGTTGATATGCCGTAAAACAAAATAAACACAAAACCTGAACTACAAAGTGATTACTTACAAAAATACATATTCAACTCATACGAATCTATTGTAAAAGCCTTGTCGGCATTAAATAACCAATTGAGACTGATATGCCATAAAACAAAACAAACGAAACCATACTATTTTTTATTATTAATTCTCTATCTGCTAATATCAGGCACTCCAAATACCAAACGAATGTGTTTATTTTCATTTCTTTCAGGGACTTAAAATTCGTTGTTATACTGCTTGCAATTAAATCTTTTCTTAAAATGACCTTTTGCTTTTTCTCCAGGTAAAACGAATCCAAGCATATAAATTTTCCGTTTTCTTAAATATTTAAAGAAGTCCAATACAGATATTTTTTTAAACAAGCCAAAAACTTGAGTTTTATTACTCAGCATTGCAGGGATCATTAAAAATTGTGAGCAGAGGTCACGGATTCAAATGAACTTATTAGTAGGCAACTCTTCCAAATAGCAGAGGCTAATTTGCTTTTTTTAAACAGCTTACACAATTCTGATATATACTTGTTTTATTTCTTTACTTTACAATTTAATTCTACAAACATTTAACATTCAGAAACAGAAAGCATAAAGAAATGCCCGTTTCGTCTTGCTGATTGCAATAAAATTTGCTTTAACTTCCGTATGATTAAAGTTTTTAACTGTCATTAAAAGGAAAATGCCAGTTTTTCCAAATACTTATGACAAGTATGTGCGTTGTGGTGCAGTGGATATTGACTCGGAACGACAAATCGGGTGTACCGAGTTTGAATTCCAGTTGAATTCCACAGGCGGAAAGTGCGAGAGAAGATGCTGCTGGAGGAGAATTTACGATTACGATTTATTGGTTTCATAGTAAAAGGGTGGGATCTATTTGATAATCTAGTCAAGGGAAAGGAGAACAGATCACAGTAGGTGTTGGAGAGTGGGTAAGAGAAGGATGGGAACACTGGTGTGAAGAGAGCTGAGTGAGAGAAAAGTGTAAAGGGAGAAGAACAAGGTACTTATCCCGCCCCAAAGAAAGACAGGACTGCCACTCGTGAACAGGGGGTTATATAACAGAAGAAAATGAATAACAGGTCACAGGTGGTGTGGGACAATGGGTAAGAGAAGGATGGGAGCACCGGTCGAAGAGAGCTGTGTGAGGGAACACTTGTAAAGGGAGAAGAACAAGGTACTGGGTGCTGGGGAACAGATGGGAGTCAAAGAAATAAAAGATGGCTGTTGACGTTGCATTGATGTACTTGCAGGTTGTAGCCATCAAGGAAGGAAGTAGACAAAAGGGAGTTCCACAGGTGGGAAGTGCTAGAAAAGAAGCTGATCAAGTAGAAATTTTGGTTACACTTGTTTTCACTGTAAAAGGATGTGACCTTGTTGTTAGTCTAGTAGCTCGAGTAAATTCGTCGGTAACACGGAGCTAAGCTCGTCAGAACAGAATCCGTAAAAGTATTTTCGGAAGAGACAAAAGAAAGCCATGTCTCACCGGTACGAAAGTGACTGCCAGTTGGGATCGACTACATTTCAGATTCTTTAGATTTTGCCGAGAACTCCAAGATGTGCCCAAATACCACTGTCATATCTCTCATTCTACTGTCATATCTGTCATACTGTCATACTACTGTCATAGCTGTTATATTACTGTCATATCTGTCATACTACTGTCATATCTGTTATACTCCTGTCATATCTCATACTGTCATACTACTGTCATATACTGTGCATTGAATGCTACTGTCATATCTGTCATTCTACAGTCATATCTGTCATACTGTCATACTACTGTCATAACTGTTATACTACTGTCATATCTCATACTGTCATACTACTGTCATATACTGCGCATTGAATACTACTGTCATATCTGTTATACTACTGTCATATCTGTCATACTACTGTCATAACTGTTATACTACTGTCATATCTCATACTGTCATACTACTGTCATATACTGTGCATTGAATACTGCTGTCATATCTGTCATTCTACAGTCATATCTGTCATACTGTCATACTACTGTCATATACTGCGCATTGAATACTACTGTCATATCTGTTATACTACTGTCATATCTGTCATACTACTGTCATATCTGTCATACTGTCATACTACTGTCATAGCTGTTATACTACTGTCATATCTGTCATACTACTGTCATATCTGTTATACTCCTGTCATATCTCATACTGTCATACTACTGTCATATACTGTGCATTGAATGCTACTGTCATATCTGTCATTCTACAGTCATATCTGTCATACTGTCATACTACTGTCATAACTGTTATACTACTGTCATATCTCATACTGTCATACTACTGTCATATACTGCGCATTGAATACTACTGTCATATCTGTTATACTACTGTCATATCTGTCATACTACTGTCATAACTGTTATACTACTGTCATATCTCATACTGTCATACTACTGTCATATACTGTGCATTGAATACTACTGTCATATCTGTCGTTCTACAGTCATATCTGTCATACTGTCATACTACTGTCATATACTGTGCATTGAATACTACTGTCTTATCTGGTTGGGTACCCCTGGGTACCCGACCAGATATGACAATAGTAATCAATGCACAGGCGTATAGTAGATTTGTATATATTCATCATGGATTCAGACGAGAAAAACTTCCTGGCCCGAAACAGAGACCCGACCTTCCTAGCAGTCGATTTAGCTATTAATTCAATACAGTCGTTTCACTTGAGATTACCTGAGAGGCTGAGTCGCAGTGTATTGTTTTCTGGGTGATTCATGCTGATGAAAGTAGAACAGATTGTCTATGGTGGTTAAAGTAGAGCAGCTTTGTTTTGGAAGCATTAAAATTTAGAAGTCATTTCTTACCTTAGTTTGCCAGTGACTAGAGGTTATTTTCGTGAGCCACAGCAATGTCTGTTTTGTCACTATCGGCAGATTTCTTATCAAGGCGGGAGTAAATTGTGGTGTCACCAGCGTTGATGCCTACTTGGGTCCTGATTACACTAGGCAGATCAGTGATGAAATTAGCGTACGACCTAAGATAGAGCATTGAGCGACACCCGCGTTCGTAAGATAGAATCTGGAAGTATACCCATTCAATAGAGCCTTCATTATGCAATCTGATAGGAACGATTTGATTGTCAAACAAGCGTCCAGATATACCATAGCCCTGTAGCATCATGCGCAGAAGGCCAGTGAGCCAGACTCTGTCAAACGCTTTGAAGATATCCAGGGCAAGAGATAGAGCTTAGCTTTCCTTATCGAGAGCCTGGAATATGTACTGTGATGATCGTTAGCATGTCAGCGGTAGACCTAGCGAAGCGGAAGCTTTAATGTCTGTCGGAGAATAGGCAGTGGGCTGTGAGATTTTCAATCACTTCAGAATTGATGATGGCCTCAAACACTTTGCAAAAAAATTGGTAGGAGGCTGATAGGGCGATAACTGAAGGGATCTGAAGGCTCTCCAAAGTTCTAAAAAATAGGAACCATTGAAAAGGAGTTCCAAGCAGACAGGAAAGCAAGAAGCAGAGAGACGGTAGTTATAGGGTTTGGAGAGAACGGAGAAGATTTCAGGGACACATTTCTTTAAGATGAGGACTGGGATTTTGTCAGCACCATTCGCCTTATGGTGGTCGAGCTTTAGTTTTTGTTAGAGATCAGCGAGGTTGGTAATATAAACATCGCTTAGTTGAGCCTCATTTCTTAGTAGGAAGTAGTGTGCAGATACCCCAAAACGAATTAAGTGAGGAGGTGGAGGAGAATCTGCGAGCAAAGGACCTCAAATTTATTAATTAAAAGAGGAATGAAATCTTTGCTTCTGCTTAACACACTTTTGAAGAGCCACTAGTAGTTTTTGAAGCCGAACTTGCGGGCTGCTATACGTTGCTTTAATCTATCAGCAAACAACAGATTAGCGTAATTGAGGATCGTCTTGTACACTCATTACAAGCAGACGACAATAGGTGCCGATTATCGTCAGAAACGTAGCTACGATAAAGCCAGAAAAAATGATTTCTCTGGGCTATGGCAGCAAGCAGGAGAGAAGCAGGAGGAGAATGGTGTTTAAGATGGAATTTCCTGGTGGGATGAAAGCATCGATGCCAGCTCTCATCCAGGAGGAGACCTCAGTGGCGCAGTCTTTAACGGGAAGACTAAACACTTTTTTTTTAAAGGAACATCACATAGAAAATCGGAGAGCGCCTCCCAGTTCGCCCTGGTTGGAGGTTCCTTGGGGAAAAGGGAGTGGAGAGAGATATTAACAAAAATCAGATGAGAGTTGACAAGAGGGCAAAGCTGCATGGCAGGGTTGGAGTCAGGGGTAAAAGTGAAGCAAAGGTCGAGCAGAGATTGTTCCTGAGACTCTTCAACTATAACACTGTCAGCTCTCTGCTTCCGAGCAGAGAGCAATAACCCAGTCGTGGTTCCGCTGAAGGGTAGAACCACGACTGGGCAAAAATAGACAGACATATTTTTGGCCCGGCTATATGGCCGGGAATACCCACATTAAAATGACCATGTGTCACATCCGGCCTTGCGTGGGAAGGCTAGTAAATACAGTTCTTCAAGCATACTGAGGAAACGTGCGGGGAAGTCCACCAATTACGTGAGAGGATGAGTGATTACAAAGTTCAGGATGTTGATGCTAGCAAGATCAGTGACAGAGTTTTTCAGCCTCTTGGCATGATGTGCATTAAAGTTACCGAACACAAATATGAAGGAAAATGACGGGGAAGCAATAGCCTTGTCTATATTATCAGAGATACTGTCCAGCAAGGAACAAGAGAGGTGGGGAGCGGTAGAAAAAGAAAAGATAGATAACTGTGTTTATTAGAGCGAGACGGAGACACATGTATGAATAGTCAGGAGATTCAAGGGAAACCTCCCTAGCCAGTGGGAGATGTTTGCTGATATAAACTCCCGAGCCAGTGTTGGAGTTCTTTCTAGGAGGGGAAAGTAATCTGGAATAGAGAACTTAGAGGAGGGGATTGTGGGGTTCAGTCTAGTTTCGTAGAGAGCTAGGATGTCTGGGAACCTTTTGTGGATTCTACACTGCAGACGTTTAATCGGAAAACGATGAATGTTAGTGAAGGGAATGTTAAGACGTTTAGGTGATTTTTGTGAGGCTGGTATTGCATTATCATTGTAGTTGTGAGTATTAATTTCGTTATTTTTGGTAAAGCGAGACCTCTAGTAGTGGTAGCAGAAGGTCATCGACTACGACGTGTATTGGAAGGGAACTGGCGCAGACTGCAGCATAGTGTGGTCTTAAGGTTGCCCACCAGAGGAACTTGTAGAGATAACTATCCATGCGAGTCATAGTACTGCAAAATCCCCGATATCATGCAACTGTTGATCAGAGTAGCGGCTCAAGATGCTACGCAGTTAGGGTTCCTAACTACCATTCGGAAGCAGAAACCAGAAAACTGCCAACCCGATACCCTGCGAAAGTTCCACTATTGAGACCTAAAGAGAGAAAAATGAGTAAGGCGGGAATCTCTTCCTGAACAGGAAACAAGGGATGAGTCTCTAGTTTTGATTAATAAAAGGGGGAAGAGTATGAACCGGGTACTAATTAGGTTTATCTAATCCATTAAAAAATAAATAAGTAAATAAATAAAGATAAAATAAAATAAATAAATAGAACAAATAAATAAATAAATTAAACCGAAGATAAGGGATATGAGTGAATTTTTTTTTTTCATTCTAATTTTTGAATTAGTGAGGAGGTCGGACTGTTTCACCAAGATTTGAAGAATTACCAGTTCCGGTCTGTTAATAATGAATTGTAGATGAAATAAGTAGGGTAATAGGAAAGGAAATGTAAACATTAAGTAATTACTTAGTATAATTCCAACTAAAATATATATTAAGTGTTACGGGTTAAGTGTAACAAAAGAAAAAAAAAAGATTGACCAAAACTTAGAGATAAAACACAGACAATTATTCAATTTACCAAAACGCACCAAATACAGTTTTTGCATTCAAAAAGAAAAACAGAGTTTACTAATGGTAGGCGAAGTGTTACGAGAAGAGAAAGGTAAGGTCAGGTGTCAAATATCTTTACCCAGTTAAGTTGGCGAAGAAGTTAAGTGCTATACTTTTGGGAAATCCTTAAATGAGTAGATAAAGAATGATTATTATTTTAGTCAATGAAAGAGTAAAAAATATGTAAATATGTATTTACTCATATTGCTCAATGAGGTTCGTTTTCAGGTTTTAGTTGGTAGGAATTTTCTATGAGATTCTTTCTGCTGGATATAAATCCTTGAGTCAGAACCGGAGTTGATAACATCAGCAAACCCTGGTAACAACTCTTTCAAATTTTAGTTGGTCGGCGACTTTACTTAGATTCTTTCGGCTGGATATAAATCCTTGAGTCAGAACCGGAGTTGATAACATCAGCAAACCCTGGTAACAACTCTTTCAAATTTTACTTGGTCGGCGACTTTACTTAGATTCTTTCGGCTGGATATAAATCCTTGAATCAGAACCGGAGTTGATAACATCAGCAAACCCTGTTAACAACTCATTCAAATTTTAGTCGGTACGACTTTTCTCTTAGATTCAGCTGGATATACATCCTTGAATCAGAACCGGAGTTGTTAACGTCAGTAAACCCTGGTAACAACTGACTACTCTCTGCCCAAAACCTATTTTATAGGGATTAACACCTAATTTGCATATTTCTTGAACCTTTCGAATTTTCTCGAATCTACTGGAATTTTCTCGATCATTCTAGTACCTTTCAAACGTTCTATTTTTAATTTCCTTATTTTTAAGAATACTTCATGAATTAAAACTTTTTTATATAACAAGTAGGACTCAATAGAATCACTTACTACAACTTTTTAGACATTATTAATATTATATTTATGTATAAATGCATCCTCGTAACAATGGAAACCAACATAAATTAGAACTCGCTTTTCGATCAACACTTCCGACCCATTATCCATTACACCGGCCGCACATCTACGCTTAAACACCTTGATTTTCCAAGCGTTTGCCGATCTAGGAAATAACATAAATTAAAATTGTTTAATTTTGGTGATATTATGGTGCTTTAATGTGATATGGTCGTAAGGCCGGATTCAAACTTAGATGACTGATTGTGGACAAGAGGTTTACAAATGTGCAGTTTAGTTCCTCTATGAAATACTGTGCTTTGTGGTGCAGTGAATATCGACTCGGAATGACAACTCGGGGAGCCGAGTTCGAATTTCTCTTGAATTCCTCGCGTTCGCTTACGCGCAAATACCCTTGGGAAAGGTATTAATCCGTCTCTTCCCTCCAGTTATGGGTTAAATAATAGGACAGATTGGGTTCTATAGTCTTGGCTGGCAACCAATCTACGGCAGAAAGCAATGGCAACCTACTGCTGGATAATTTTCTGCTCAGTCACTTATGTCCCTTTTGAGCGTGTATCACTTAACTGACTGAAGAAATACTGAACCAAAAGAAAAAAAAATTAAAAAAGTTCGTCTCAAGGAAAAAACCAGCCTAGCAGAAAAAAAGTAACCCAGTATCAAAATTCCAAAAAGTACTTTAATATAAAGAAAACATTGACTTTAGACGCTTTGCCCCAGAAAACTCCTGGGCGTTTACAAGACATTCGTTGTAACAGGTTAATTTTGCGAAAATCCAAACACATATTTCAATATGTTTATAATTAAATATAGCGAAAAATAATATTTTCCTTGCGGCTAAACAAAACTCACGGATCAGCAAATAGATTCTCGTGGGCAGTGCGTAATATTACAAAATACCAAAAGAAAAAGCAAAAGAGATAACTTGTGTATTTAACTATTTTTCAAGTCGAACGGTCGTAAAAGAACTCAAAATGAAAAATGAAAATTATCATTTCATATTCTGTCAGTTAGGTGCCATAAGCGATACACGCTTTGGGCGATCATGTCTCGAAAGAGACATGACTGACTTGGCAGAAGATTAACCCGCAGTAGGTTGCGATTGCATTCTGTGGTAGACTGGTTGCCAGCCAAGGCTATAGAACCCAGTCTGTTTTATAATTTAACCCCTAACTGGAGGAAGAGACGGGTTAATACATTTCCCAAGAGTATTTGTGTGTAAGTGAATGCAAGGAACTCAAGTGGAATTTGAACTCGGCTCCCCGATTTGTCGTTTGGAGTCGATATCCACTGCACCACAACGCACATCCCATTTCAAAGCAATGGTAACCTACTGCAGGATAATCTTATGTCCAGTCAGTCATGTCTCGAAAGAGACATGATCGCCCAAGTGTGTTTCACGTATGGCACTTAACTGACTGACTAGTGTAAATAAATAATTTTTATTTCTTTTGTTAACCGTTGTAAATACGATTTTAATACGATTTTAATGTTAAAAATAATTATGCTGAATAAATTTTTTCAAGGTTAGACTATTTTATGTTCTTATTTGTTTATTACTAAATTAGATGTTAAAATACTAAAATATGTACATTCTAGAGATTGAAAAATATGATCTTGGGGAGGATAAGTTACGAGTCTTTAGTGAGCGACCACCTGTCGTATGCGACCAGTTTTGATGGTAGTTAATGGTGGTCGCGTGTCAGTCGTTACATTTTGTCTTCTTCATTCTATTTTTTTTTATAATCCTCTCTCCCTAATAATAGTTTTTTTCTCATGTTATTCAACACATTGTGCCTTAGTGGCTTTATTGCCCTCCTTGGGATAAAATGATTATCCGATTATTATTTCGCTAATATTTTGAGGACCGTAGAAGTTATGCCTGGATTTGTCATCGGAGGTGCACAATTTAAACAACCTAAGGTACGCAGATTATACAGTGCTGATAGCAGACACAGAAAGGAAACTACAAGGACCTCCTACAGAAGGTAGCTGAAGAGAGTGATAAGAACGGACTACAAATAAACTGCAAGAAAACCGAATGCATGTTCATCAGTAAATATGGCAGCCCAATATGCCAAATACAGGTCGGAGATACTAGAATCAAGCAGGTACAAACATTTAAAT
Organism: Ascarosepion bandense; assembly: GCA_037127315.1. Lineage (NCBI taxonomy): Eukaryota > Metazoa > Mollusca > Cephalopoda > Sepiida > Sepiidae > Ascarosepion > Ascarosepion bandense. The sequence continues at coordinate 2,181,699 of JBBBDQ010000352.1, forward strand.
ACCTGGGAAGTGTTATAAAAGAAAACGGAAAGTGCTAGACAGAGATCTGATGGCGAATCGGCATGGTGAAGGAAGCATTCCAGAAATTGAGTAAAGTATTAAGAAACAGGACAATTTTGCTAGAAACAAAGAGGAGAGTACTGGATTGCTATGTGTTGTCAGTTCTTCAATATGACAGTGAATGCTGGACAATCTCATCAAAGATGAAAGAAAAACTTGAAGCAACTGAAATGTGGTTCTACAGAAGGATGCTGCGAATATCGTGGACCGGGCATGTGAGCAATGATGAGGTCTTAGGAATTATGGAAGAGACAACTGAAGTTCCTGGGACATGCAATGAGGAAGGAGGGCTTGCAGAACCTGATATTAACAGGGGGAAAGAGAGACAGGGGAAAGCAACGGATAACATATTTGAAGGACCTAATCAGGTAGATAATGGAACGAGGGTTGCGTGGAGTAATAGGAGAAGGCGTGCTAAGAGCCACCATGGAGAGGGAGATGTGGTAAGCCATGATCACCTACGTCCTGAAGGGATAGGGCGCATAGAAGAAGAAGAAGAAGAAGAAGAAGAAGAAGAAGAAGAAGAAAAAAAAGAAGAAGAAGAAAAAGAAGAAGAAGCAGAAGATATTGAGTCATTTTTTTTTCCTGGAAAACGAAACGAAACAAAAACGTACCCCGAAGCCGCCTTTAAAAGACTACTACTTGATTTTATCGCAGTTATCCTAACATCTGGCCAGGTTCAAATAAATGCCTAAAATAAATCAACATCTGGCTAAGGTCATATAACATCTGCTAAACTACAATGAAAAAACCTAGAACTTTTATTATCGGCAGACGAATACCCAACTTACGGACAAAGAAACCTCGGTTTAAATAGAAGTCAACTCATTTGTCCAACGTTTCTAAGTAAGCAACATTGTCTATCATATCTGTTTTTCCCGAAATTAATTTATTCATTATGCTAATTCCACTTAAGTTTCTTACTCGGTTACATAGAACTGAACACGTGGGAGACATTTGAAAAATTATCTAAAATTTGTACTATGATAACAGTAGAAAATAATTCCGTAGACTTACTACGTTTACTTGTTCATATAATTTATATAAAAACCTCAATTAAAAAGATTACTGAAACGAATTGAGGTCACGAATGTACACTTACAGTAAAAAATGACGTCAAAATATTTACGAGGATTATTACCTGTTTTTTTCACAAGTTCTCACACCTGAGCGTGACTGGTGGGAATATATATATATATATATATATATATATAACGGAAATTAACGAAGATTAACGAAATGGTCTTTAAACAACCGACAATTTAAAATGATTTGTTTGAACATTATTTTTGATCGATACTCGTATTTAAGTAGATATTCTGTTTTGTAATCAAACAGTATTTCTACTTATTTATACCGGTTTGACTATTTACGATAAGTTTTTGTTACGAAAATATGTGTCATTCGGCAGGATTTAAACCTGCCACCCCTATCCATGTAGGGGAAGCCACTAATTGATATATAGGCTTGATCTATTGCTTTTGACCCAGGATTGAAACCCGACCGAATTGGCGTCAGTCGGCGATTCTACCTCTGAGCTATGGGCTATATTATAATAGAGAAGATTCCGTAATTGTTTTGGTTCTGTTCGATTAATGAATCGTAGTGTGAAATTTCAGACAACAAGAATGTTTATTATGAAGGTTACAGGAAATAAGATCGTAATTAACCTTGACTGGTATAACATAATTGTCATTGCTCATAGAACCAGTCTGGTATTACACAATAAATTCAGAGTAGGTAGATCACATTAAATATGACTAAGGACTTTGGTATGACATAGCGTTTGGTATGGATTCTCTGTGAGATTTTTTTTTCAGTTATCAAATTCTTCCAAACAGTTACGTCCATGAAGATGATTATAAATGACCTGACCTCTAAGACCCATGACATCAATTCAGGCGTCTCCCAAATTTCACTTCCCGGTCTTACATTCTTCCTGCTTTAATTTAATGAGCTGTTGATCTTTTGTGAATGTCTGCGAAAATAATACATCGGTATATGTGTGGCCCTCACAAAATCCAGATGACAAGAGCCTAGCAAGGTGATCTCTCCTCTGTCCATGCTATAACAGTTCAGACAAGGAAAACGAGCTGGTCGCATTCAGTACTTCAAAAAACAAACTAGTAACATTATATTCTTACCAATCACTTCTTGAATATCTATCTATCTATCTATCTATCTATCTATCTATCTATCTATCTATCTATCTATCTATCTAGTTTCATCTCAACCTGTTCATATCTATCTATCTATCTATCTATCTATCTATCTATCTATCTATCTATCTGTTATATCGCGGGAACGATATAAAAAACAAGGTAAATTCCAAGTGGAAAGATTTACACAACACGTAAGTGGTAAACAAATGACAGAGTTTATTGTACAAAAAAGTACAAGTAACTGAGAGTTCATAAAATGATAAGTCAAGATGGAATGGGAGCGGAAGTCCAACCGTCTCGTACTTTCTTACTTCGATACTTCTTAATCTCTTCGGCGAATCAACTGTCAGAGGTGATAGGATGTTCCATTATAACACTATCACAAAGAAGTGATCTACTCTCAAAAAACAAACTAGTAACGTTCCATCGTTACCAGTCACACCCTGAATATCTATCTATCTATCTATCTATGTATCTATCTATCTATCTATCTATCTATCTATCTATCTATCTATCACAAGGAATAGATGTACTCTCAAAGAGGGAGTTCCTTGCCCCTTTTGGGACTTAAGCTCTTCCCTCCCTAGACACCTAGTGGATTTTGTATGAAACTGGTTTTCGGCTAGTTAGAATGACCTGCATTTTTACGCCGTAAATGTTCAAACAGTTTGGGACGGATAAATGATCAAGAATCGTATTGAAGCTTTAACCCCCGTTTAGGTTGTCAGAGATAGCACCTACTATTTGGCCAAACTTACTGAAATAGAAAACTAGATGCTCTGTTTCTTCGTTTACTGTCTTCCTGGTTCTGTGCTAACCCTCGTATTCTGTCCGTAATATAAGGTCCATTAGCTGGCGACCTGAAGACTATCTTTGGATGTCGACAGCTGTACGTTCTACATAAAAAATCTGTACCTTTAATCACTTTTTGCGTTTTGATCCCTATGGCCAACGGTTATCGAATCACTGGGTCTTTCGTAAAACGACAATTTTTTTTCGAACGCTTGTCTATCACGAAAACCGATACCATTTTTATTTCGAACCGTTGTAATTCTTAGGGATTTTTCAAAAGCGCATATTTTATGAGATGTTCATAACCTTTGTCCTTTTTCTAAAATTCCATTTTTTCAAGTATATAACCTAATGGTAGAGCGATTTTCAACGTGATGCTAATTCCCCGGTGGTATGTATTTGTGGGTGTCTCACTTGATTTAGACACACTATTGTACTCGTTATCATCATTTTCCATCGGAGTTTATTAATTTTGATATTCTTACTTTTGTCTTCTTTGCATTGTAGTGTTGACTCCTCCAGGGAGTCTCATCTTGATATTCTTTTATCTGATGTGTCTGCCTTAGAATCAAACCCGAAAAGATATTCTCTTACCAAACGACTTTTGTCAGCCATAATGCTAGTTTTGAAATTCAATAACTAACAACCGGGGAAGAATTTTCTTGAAAACTATAATTCTAAAAAAAATTGACTGGCGGGAGTAAACGCCAAAATAAAACTTTAAATCTTAAAATATTTTTAACTACAAAGAGAAGTTAAAAATTAAATGAAATTGTGGAATCCGGATGAGAAACGGCGCAAAATAATGAACAACAAAACAGATATGGAGATAAAAAAAGTAAGTCATATTGAATGTAATATACAAACTTGAACGTAGGTTAGTAAATTCAGGAATACTATTAGTAAGAAAATAAATATATACAAGTTTTGAAGTGAAGTCGTTGGAAATACTATATCCTGGTATATTATTCTAGCTGAGTGGAGCTCAGAGCTAGTCTGGTCTCTGAGTAACTTCGGTATCTCTCGGAACTCTCCGATAACTGTAACGGATCTCTACGATTACTCTCCACTGCCAACTGCAAATGCAATTATTGTTCGCTCTATGTATATGTACACTCAGTCGAGTCCATTATCGTATACAAAGGGAAAATCCCACAACACCCATCTCCCTAGTTTCTTTGTTGAGAGGAGTTAATATTTTTTCCGTTTGTTTTCTATGATTCTTAACGGCTTCAAGAATTTCTTCCATCGGGACATCGTTTTCTGAGGGTAACGAGCTTGGCTCCTCACTGCTTTTCTGTATTTTGTTTGTGTGTCGCTTATGGGTAGATTTTTCTCCCTGTATTGTGTATATCGCATTTACTAGTCCGTTTATTATTGTTCCAGGTTCCCAATGTGACATATATCTCGATTTTTGTTGTGAATTTGTTACCTCGTCCTAAACCGCTTGAGAATGCCTCTTTTAATTTCGTATCTTTTGTCGGCACTCTCTTTAATTTTTTTTTACAACAAGAGCTAATGGGTAAATCCCATACATTAAAATTTTGCATCCGTCCGTTTCTACCAGGTTATGTGTGGTTTTCAAAACGTATATTTTTAAATTTTTGGTTTTTCCCAGAAATTTCACATTCACGATTATTTCATTGATCCGATTTCCTGTTACCGATTTAACAATTTGTTGAAAGTGTAACATTCAAAAATGTTAGCTTCTTCCATATTTGTAGGTTGATTATCGTTAAGTCCGAACCTGAATCTAATTGTAGTTAGATCTTCTTATTCAATATTTCAAGTTCTACATCGTGTTTTGTTTGTTTTCATATTCCACCCTAATAAATCTTACCCTGCTAGACTGTGTTTTGTTTCTGCATACAGCTGCTTTGTGTCCCATCTTTCCATACGCTAGGCAATTTTTGTATTTGAACTGACAATCTCTAATCCAATGCAGTCCACCACATCTGTAACATGCAGATGGGGAAGGCTTGTTTTTTATTTGGTTTCTGTCACTAGTTGCTTTATATCTTGTAATTTTGTCATTCAATCCAGTTGTTTTATATCTTGTAATTTTGTCATTAACATCTTGTTTTACCTTTGAGAAGGGTGAAAAACATAAATTTACGAATATGTGCGACTTTTGATTCTTTAATACCTTTACTGACTTTTTAATACTTAGGCATTTTTGGCAATCCTTTGATAGTTTTTGCAGCGTTAAACCTGGTTCATATTGTAGTTTGGTAAGCATTCTTATTCGCATTTCGCTGTCTTTAGCAGCGACTAATCCTTGGACAAATATATAAGGCAATTTAAAGTAGTTTGGAGTTAGCTCAGCTAATTTAAAGTCGTCAATGTTTGTTGACGATGGCTGCGAAGGTTGAATAGTCCTCGTTTTCGTCTTCCACGAGAGTAAGGCATTTCCACCTTTTATGAAACAAAGAAATTTTGGGGCTAAATAGCTCAGGGAGGCATGTCATTGCCTCATCGAACGTTAAGTCGTTTGTCTTCCTTGGCAGAATATAATCTACAAATTTAGTGTATTCCTCCGCACCTAATTTTCTGAGCAAAAGTCTTAACTTTTTCTTTTATGTCCAGTTCTGACAATTGATATTAAAAATGTATTCATATCGCCTGTAATATTCTTCAAAATGTTTGTCTTCATCAATAGAGTACTTAAAGGTTTCTATGGCCTTCCACACAGCGTCTTGCGAAAACCGCGCCTCTTCTTCCGTGTTCCTTTCTTGTGTGTTGATTGTCAATTTTAGTAATAGTTTTTGCAGTTGTAATTGTCTTTCTTCGTTCAACCTTTGGATTTCCATTTGTCTTTCTTCATTTGCCTTTTAGATTTCTATTTGTCATTCTTCTAATCTAATTTGTGCTTCTTCGAATTTATATTGTCTTTCTTCACTTCTTTTTAAGATTTCAAGTATTCCTTTCTGAAAGTCATAAATGGTTTGCTGCTTTCATTCCGTGAGGGGTTTCACTTTTTAACTATTACTTTCTGGCAATAAATCTTGTAATATTCTTTTGTGGAAGAATTTTCCTGTTAAAAGGGCAAAATATTGACATTCAATTTCCTTTTTACAGCTTTTCATTTTATCTGTTTTTGTTCCAAAGTTGTAATGCCAGCAGATGATTTGCGATAGTGTCGCCAAATTGTTTGTGGTCGACTTGTGTGGCACTATGGTTTTTATGTTGCTCTGTATGAGTTCTGTTGTTGTGTGGTATACGTGAGTTCGTGTCTCCGTCGCCAATTTGTTGTGGCGACTTGTGTACGAATCTTCGTCGCCAATTTGTTGTACGTGAGTTCGAGTTTTATTTCTGACATCTTTTGATTGTAATACGCAAAAGATTATCCGTGAGTATGAACGGATTTTATTAAAAATAAGCAAACATAGTGTCTGCAATTTATTTTTATCTGAAATTTATATATATATATATATATATATATATATATATATACATTGTAGCTCTTATAAGATTGCATTGTGTTTTAATGTCAGCAGCTGGCCGAGAGAGAGAGAGAGAGAGAGAGAGAGAGAGAGAGAGAGAGAGAGAAATGCAAAGAGAGAGCATTTCAAAGCGGTTCTTAAAATTGATAGGATCTGGCACTTTAAACTTTTACGTTCAAACTTTCCAAGTATTGATTGAGCAGGTCCTTTTCTATAGTTCAGAGTTTTTGACTTTGATAATTTGAAGAAACGATTTCATGGAACTTATACCAACATACTGAGAAAGATCCGAAGCATCAGCTGAAGATTCTGCCTAAAATCGACCTACATCTTCGGAGACATCGACCGATTATCTCTTAAGCGGAAACAACTGCAATTTGCTCGTCGCTGTTATCGAGCGCAGAATGAGGTGATCACATCCTTTTGTCCTTTTGGCAACCCTGTTGTATTATGAAAACTGGCGTATCCACACACAATTGCCCGATACTCAGGGGTGAACAGAAGATATTTGCGTACAGCAATGCTTGACCGTGTTGTGTGGGCTGGGATTGTCGATTGATTTCCGATCAACGATCGTTTGGTCGAAAGATGATATGTTCTTAGCTTAAACTGATTCTTATTCTATATCTATTCACAGTCAGGTTAGCCAAATGCAGATGACAATTCTACCCCTGCAGCTTCTTCTCTCTCACTTCCCGACTCTGGAACTCGCTCCCGCATTCTTGCTTTCCTGACGGCTACAACCGCCAGAAATTTAAATGCAAAGTCAATACTCATCTACTAACCACTGGCTCTCTCCCCACCCCCGTATAACCTTCCCTTTCTCTCCACCTATGTATCTGTCATCGCACCTGCTTTCTCAGCTTTCTATTGTTCCTTTCTAACTAGTTTGTACTCCTCACTCTTTTCTAAGTAATCTTTTACATTTATGTAGCCCCCTGCACATCAGTGGCGTTTCCGCCTTGCTCGGGTGAAATGATTAAAAAAAAAAATTCTCCCTTCTTTCTTTTATTCACTCACTGAAACTAAGTAGCGATCTTTTTCACGTGATCAAAACGGAATAGTTATTTGTGAGGTAGTGGCAGGGCGTAACGGTCATGCAACCTATCGAAGAGAAGAACATGCATAATCAAAATAGGGTAGAAATAATAAAATGAAATGTGCGCGGAAGATATAGAGAGAGAAAGAAATAGAAACAAAATTGAACATCCCTCTTTCTACCCAACTCTTTCGAGCCCATGCAACCTCTTTTTCTGTTACCTCTTAGTGTTAAAGTGATGAAAGGCACCTATACCCAAATCTATATACTTTCCTTGCACCACGTAGTATCAGTAAAACAAGATGATCCCGTTCAACAGAGATATTTTGAACAAGCGTCAGGGCAGAAGTAGGTCTGTGTAGGGTTGCGTGAAGGCAGGAATTTGGTAGGCCGGTTGTCTCACCGTCTGTATCTCGTTAGAGATGGTGGGTGTAGCCGTAGATGGTCGATGTGACGAGAAGTCAATCTTTTCATTTCATTTTCTTTTATTTGTTTATTTATTCCTCAAGCTGAGTATGAAAATAAAACAAAAATACCACCCCGAGGAAAGGTCTACAAGGAACTAAGCATTTAATGAAAAACACGTGTTTAAAATATCAAAAACAGATTTTGCAAGTGAAAAAAAAAAAAAAAAAGAGAGAGAAAAGAAAGGGAAAAGTGAGGAATCTACTAGTTTCTAAAATACCACTCTCTAATAACCACCGAGGTCCCACGCTATTGTTTTTTTTTTTATCATTCTTCCATCCTTTGCATTCGAGACGTAAATGTTTATTTCTTAGAAAAAATATTGATATAAACTTTTGGCTGGTTATATTCTTGGGAGAACTGCATTTACTATGTTATATTACTCACCTTGTTAGGTGTTTTTACCGTCATTCACACAGAGCATATATCAATCGGCCGGGCCATCGCAGCCATTACTTGTCGTACCACACACGATTAATATCGACATGTCTTTCGTTTTGCAGGGCATCTGCCGACAATTCAGTAAAGGAAAAATGACTCTTAGATTTTTTATGGAATGGGAGCTACGCTTTGCCAACTAAAGAAATCTGTAGTACTATTAAAATACCGTTCAGACGTAAACTTATCAATCTCTGTCAATTCATATCTGTGTTTATTCATATATCTAAATATTTATCTATTTCTTCACATTATCTATCTATCTATCTATCTATCTATCTATCTATCTATCTATCTATCTATTTATCTATCTATCTTAGTCTGTTCATATCTATCTATCTATCTATCTATCTATCTATCTATCTATCTATCTATCTCAGTCTGTTCATATCTATCTATCTATCTATCTATCTATCTATCTATCTTTTTTTTTAATCTTATCACCCCGAGCAAGGCGGTAACGCCACTGATGTGCAGGGGGCTACGTAATAGTGAAAAGATTGGAAAAGAGAAAGCCGAAAACCTAAACAGGTAACAAGGGATGAGCCACTTAACCTGTTCAATAGAGGTGGGTGGAGTGTGAACTGGGCGATAGATCTATCTATCTATCTATCTATCTATCTATCTATCTATCTATCTATCTATCTATCTATCGCCTGCGTATAATGCTTGCTCATATATCTGGGTCACGTAGTATATTAGGTTGTTGTACATTTTTCCAGTACATTTGACAATTCACTATTGTACCACCTGTCTAATGCAATCGTCTTCCAGTTAATAATTGGAGTAGATAGATCTAGCTATCACCCGGTTCACACTCCACCCACGTCTATTGAACAGGTTAAGAGGCTCATCCCTTGTTCCCTGTTTAGGATGTGGTTTCCGGTTTTCTCTTTACCAATCTTCTCACTTTTTTTTCAACTGGAGTAGATAGATCTATCTATCGCCCGGTTCACACTCCACCCACGTCTATTGAACAGGTTAAGAGGCTTGTCCCTTGTTCCCTGTTTAGGATGCGGTTTTCGGCTTTCTCTTTTCCAATCTTCTCACTTTGTTTTTGTTTTTTTTCAATTGGAGTAGATAGATCTATCTATCACCCGGTTCACACTCCACCCATGTCAATTGAACAGGATAAGAGGCTCATCCCTTGTTCCCTGTTTAGGATTTGGTTTACGGTTTTCTCTTTACCAATCTTCTCACTTTTTTTTTCAATTGGAGTAGATAGATCTATCTATCGCCCGGTTCACACTCCACCCACGTCTATTGAACAGGTTAAGAGGCTTGTCCCTTGTTCCCTGTTTAGGATGTGGTTTTCGGCTTTCTCTTTACCAATCTTCTCACTTTTTTTTTCAACTGGAGTAGATAGATCTATCTATCACCCGGTTCACACTCTACCCGTGTCTATTGAAAAGGTTAAGAGGCTCATCCTTTGTTCCCTGTTTAGGATTTGGTTTCCGGCTTTCTCTTTACCAATCTTCTCACTTTTTTTTTCAATTGGAGTAGATAGATCTATCTATCACCCGGTTCACACTCCACCCACGTCTATTGAACAGGTTAAGAGGCTCATCCCTTGTTCCCTGTTTAGGATGTGGTTTTCGACTTTCTATTTTCCAATCTTCTCACTTTGTTTTTTTTTTTTCAATTGGAGTAGATAGATCTATCTATCGCCCGGTTCACACTCCATCCATGTCTATTGAACAAGTTAAGAGGCTCATCCTTTGTTCCCTGTTTAGGATGTGGTTTCCGGTTTTCTCTTTTCTAATCTTTTCATTATTATGTAGCCCCCTGCACATCAGTGGCGTTACCGCCTTGCTCGGGGTGATACGATAAAAAAAAAGTTAATAACTTTACAGCAACTCAGGTTTTGATTCATTTACGTTTCTCCTATTTGCAATGTTCCTTCAAGTCTTTGGTACTCATGGCTTCCCACAACACCGTATCCTTGGTATCTCGCATTAAGTTTCTCATTTTCTCTATCTCTCCCATGTTGGTAGGTGATCATGGCTCTCTACAATTTCTACTCTTTGTAACACTTAGTAAGATTTGTATTTTTGCCATTCCCTTGCATTCTATTTACACAAGATTGTTAGTTAGGTGATCATGGCTCTCTTCAACGTCCAGTCTTTTGTAGCTCTTAGTAAGATTTGTTTTTTCACCATCCCTTTCCTATCCATTACCACAAGCAGATTAAGTAGGTGATCATAGCTCTCTACAACTTCCAATTTTTGTAGCTCTTAGTAAGGTTTGTCGTTTCACAATTCCTCTGCCACCCATTTACACAAACTTGTTAGGCGATCATGGCTCTCTACAACTTCCAATCCTTTGTAGCTCTTAGTAAGATTTCTCTTTTTACCATTTCTCTGCTATCCATTTTCACAAGCTCTTAAGAGTTGCCTTTTTACCATTTCTTGCAGTTTCTTTTCTGCCAATCATTTACACAATCTTGCTCGGTAGTTCCTGCTGTTTCGCTCTATTCGTCTTTCTATATTCTGTGTGTGTCAAATTCTCCAAGCTGACTGTTTTCTATATGTGTTCAACTGAAAACATTTTGTTTGAACATATTTTGAACAGACCCACACATTGATCTATTAATATGGATTAATATCGTAGAAGAATTTTCTTGTGTCAAATTGTTTCTCTGATCGCATATGCAACAGGAGGACATTAGCTGCTGTTATGTTGTAAAATCACAAGCCGACATAACTTTCCGACAAAAATGTAATTTTCTATTTCAATTTCTCATTCAACGAAAGAGTTTTTGCAGGGACAGCTTGTTCCATGTTTTGGCATTGGTAAGGAATTTCACCGAACACCATAAAGACTTTCTCCTTATCAGATTCCATTTAGATTTCAGTGGTGAAAGATTGAATAAACTACAGTAGTAACAGTTTACAAAAGTAACGGGTTATTCTTTTATCTCAACATTGTATGAAAACACAACTATAGGGAACATATTAGCGGAATTCACGAACGCGATGGTACAACTTAACATCGAACTCTCGATACTCCGGCTTCTTATAAAATCAGATAATATAAAACTGAGAACCCCATGTAAACATAGTGTTGTGTGTTTATTCCACATATACAGGGTGCGATGAGTAAATTGTCGCATTTTTATATATTTCATTTTTGCTCATTGTTTGTTTTTGGATTCTGGGGGTTATGTAGGAAAGAAGGGTGAGTTAGGCACCGTGTGTGAGAAATAAAAAAAATAACATTCCCACCACCTAAAATTTGGAAACTGCATGTTGTACTACTTGTCACTCACCCCGGTAGTTCTAGTACGAACAGTTGTATCGTGGAATGAAGGGATGCACAGTGAAATGTAGATAAACTAGTTTATATATCAGAGTGGTACAACCAAGATGTATTTCTTTTAATCATCTCACCCCAAGCAAGGCATTCTACTGCCACGGTTGCGCAGGGTTTACATAGGGGAAAGTGATGCGAAAGAGGGGTTAGTTATAAGAAATGTAAGGAGGAGGGTAATAGACGGATGTGAATACCGAGGATGGGGGTCGAGTAGATAAAAATAGTTTGAGAGAATGGGTGCGAGTTAGTGCGATAGGAGATGTCTATTGATCTTACATTTAAATTCTTGGAGATTGTAGCTGTTGGGGAAGCAAGTATATGGAAGTGAGGTAGGAAGTGAGTGAAAAGAAGCTGTTAGAGTAGAAACTACGGTTACATTTTATCGATTTCACTGTAAAAGGGTGGGACCTACTTGCTAATCTAGTAGCTCGTGTAAATTCATACCTTAGGGGGCGCCAGTGATCTAAGTTTTTGGAGCAGAAGCCGTGAAAGTATTCACAGAAGAGGCACCGGGAAACAGTCTCTCACAGTAGTAGGTGTTACTTCACGAAGTCCGTGATAATGACAACCTTTGGTGCTAAACGTACATTGACTTTTATACATCCGGGCGACCAGATGTCGCATCGTTCGAGCCAAGACAAAACACGAACATTTCAGTGTGTTTGGGTTTCAATGTAAGGGCAGTTCAGAGGATTCAGAAAAACTTCAAGGTGATTAAGAAAGTATTTAGAGTGATCACTTACTGATGGTCTTCCCACAAGACCTAAAATCTAATTCAGAGGCGTACATTAAGTCCCTCGTGGAGAACAGCGCTTTTCCGGGTCAAGAGAATGACTGCAAGAAGACCCTATGTCTGGCCATAGGACTCTACACCATGCCTTACAAGCAAGAGAACTCAGTCATTGCTGTCAGATAATTTCTTCGGTCAAAGAACCTCATATATCTGACTGACTCTTATATTTCCTCTTAAACCTGACTCTCCAGACTGCAAGACTCTTGATTATTATGTGTGGGAGGTAGTTCAGCAAAAGACCAACAAAAACTTCTTATAACACCAAAGATGAATTGAAGACAGGGATTATGGTAGCATTCATCCCCTTAAACAAGGAAACCATCCAGAAGAAAAGCAGAAAATTCGGAAGTCATCAGAATTTGAAAATAACAGCGATTTTATTGAATCAATCTACTCTTTAGTATTTGAAAATACGTTTGTGTAATTTTGATAAATATATCTGTTAAAAGGAGATGTTAGTGTTATGTTCCCTTTTGTGTAATTTAAACGACAATTAATCAATTGCACCCCGTATATTGATCATCTAACAATGGTAGAATGATGCTTAAAACTGGAAATAAAACAATCATCAAGGTTTCCAAACAAGATTTTTAAATTGTTTCTTGCAATATAAAGCTAAAAAGAAGAAGCCTTTAAATAATACATACCCACTGTCTTGAATATTTAAATATGCAACTATATATCAGAAATGTACGAGACCGTATTTCCAAAACATTTTGTCGCTGTCGGCTGCTGTGAAAAGTTGTAAAAAGACATGTGGCGCTGCTCCCGTCGGCACTCAACTAACTAATGGCAGCTGATTAAAAAAAAGCACCTGACTGTAGAAGATTTAAGATTGCTCCAAACAAAGTATGGAGTTTGTGTGGCTAAAAACAGTGGATATATTGATCATCATTGTATACTTTCAGTTTGACGCCTTAGCGGATTATCATATTGCTATGAACGATTTGAAAGTCAATTTGCAGTGTTAATTCCTATGACTACACTGTTTCTATCTATCTATCTATCTATCTATCTATCTATCTATCTATCTATCTATCTATCTCAGTGTATTCTTATCTATCTATCTATCTATCTATCTATCTATCTATCTATCTATCTCAGTGTATTCTTTATCTATCTATCTATCTATCTATCTATCTATCTATCTATCTATCTCAGTGTATTCTTATCTATCTATCTATCTATCTATCTATCTATCTATCTCAGTGTATTCTTTATCTATCTATCTATCTATCTATCTATCTATCTATCTATCTATCTCAGTGTATTCTTATCTATCTATCTATCTATCTATCTATCTATCTATCTATCTATCTATCTATCTCAGTGTATTCTTATCTATCTATCTATCTATCTATCTATCTATCTATCTATCTCAGTGTATTCTTATCTATCTATCTATCTATCTATCTATCTATCTATCTATCTATCTCAGTGTATTCTATCTATCTATCTATCTATCTATCTATCTATCTATCTATCTATCTATCTATCTATCTATCTCAGTGTATTCTTATCTATCTATCTATCTATCTATCTATCTATCTATCTATCTATCTATCTATCTATCTCAGTGTATTCTTATCTATCTATCTATCTATCTATCTATCTATCTATCTATCTATCTATCTATCTATCTATCTCAGTGTATTCTTATCTATCTATCTATCTATCTATCTATCTATCTATCTCAGTGTATTCTTATCTATCTATCTATCTATCTATCTATCTATCTATCTATCTATCTATCTATCTCTCTATCTATCTATCTATCTCAGTGTATTCTTATCTATCTATCTATCTATCTATCTATCTATCTATCTATCTATCTCAGTGTATTCTTATCTATCTATCTATCTATCTATCTATCTATCTATCTATCTATCTATCTATCTATCTCAGTGTATTCTTATCTATCTATCTATCTATCTATCTATCTATCTATCTATCTATCTATCTATCTCAGTGTATTCTTATCTATCTATCTATCTATCTATCTATCTATCTATCTATCTATCTCATGTATCTATTCTATCTATCTATCTATCTATCTATCTATCTATCTATCTATCTATCTATCTTTCTCAGTGTATTCTTATCTATCTATCTATCTATCTATCTATCTATCTATCTATCTATCTATGAACTATGCGCATATGCTAGAGTAACAACTGTTTTTCAAAGTCTACCATTCTTCCAGAGTGGTCATTCAGGGTGTGAAAGCGTAAATAGTCATCCGCAGACAGATCTCTTTCGCTGTATCACAGCTCATCAGTACGGTTAGACTCCGATTGCTTTTATATATAACCATAAATCATTTATCATTTTTTTCAAATATTTGGCTTTTTTCCAAATCTGATCTGAATAGTAAAATAACAAAATATGCAATAAAACTATGATATTATTTAATTATATAAGCCTTTTAGTGGTTTTATAAATAATATATATTAAGGACTTTGTATACTGGAGATAAAGAGCTTTCGATTAATAATGAAATTTTAAAAGAATTGGTTTCATTATTTCTATCACATAATAATTTATAAAATTTCAAAAATATTTTTAAAACTATACAATGTCTTGTGGCGATTAGGTTATTAGGTTAATAAATGAAGATTATATTTAATAATTGAAAATTGAAATGTTTATTGCAAGTCGTCAAACGATCGTATTTAAAAAATAAGTTTTAATTATTTTTGGGTATTTAAAGTTTTTTGTATAGTAATTTCCGTGTTACATTAAAAGTTCATGTGTTTCACTGTTTCTTAACCTTTACAGGAAAAAATTAAATAGTTTTGTCAATTCTGGACACCATACACTAAGCTTATCTCACCATCTGGCTGTCATCACATGTCAATCATACGGGAAAGGTCAGAAAGATCAACGATCTGTGATTAAGAAATAGTTTTATTCTAAATTTCATGTTATGAATAATTAATACTCGTGTAAATCAGATTAATTTAACTTTAAATTTGCTAATTTCAAAATAAACGTATCACAGATGTATATTTTCTTTTAGCAAGGTTTTTAAAACCGAGAATTTAATTTTGTTCACAAATGCGTCGATCACTCAAAAATAGACGAAAAATCTAAAATTCTAAAAAATCTAAAAATTTTTGATTTCAGTTAATATCATTTTGAAATACACCAGTGTATTTTGCTTACTGGAAATAGTAAATTTAACTGTTTACCTTTCAATTTAAACTGAAATAAGTTTCAAGAAAACAATTTTATCTTTTTAAAATTAAATTTAAAAGTTAGGTATCGACAATGAGTGGTGGTAACTACTTAAGGCAAATATGGTTTGATTTCTATTCGGGTACAGAGAAATATCGTCATTATTGTTTAATGCTTCATCACTAAGCGGGACCGTGCTCCCCCATAACAACTGATATGCTCCGCATATGAAGAGTAGAGTGAGTTGATGCCTCATATATTTTTATGGCTGAAATTTTAATTATAAATCTTGGATATTTTTTAAAGAATAATAAGTCTACCATCCACCCATGTATTGAATACTGCTGCCACATCTGGTCGGGTGCCTCTGCTATTCTCCTCGGGGTTCTTGACAAAATACAACGGAGAATCTGTAATGTGATCAATACCAACTTAGCAGACCGGCTGCAGTCACTCACTCTCTCTCACCGGCGTGACGTGGCTTCCCTGTGCCTCTTCTATAAATGCTTTCACGGCTTCTGCTACGATGAACTAAGACCACTGGTGCCCCCTAGGTACGAATTTGCACGAGATACTAGATTAGCAACTAGGTCCCACCCTTTTACAGTGAAATCGATAAAATGTAACCGCAATTTCTACTCTAATAGCTTCTTTTCTCGCACTTCCCACCTGTGGAATTCCCTTCCTCATACTCGCTTCCCCGACAGCTACAATCTCCAGTAGTTTATATGTAAGGTCAATAGACACCTCCTAACACACTAACTCGCATCCATTCTCTCAAACACTCTTCCCATCTACCCAACGCTCAGCATCGGTATCCTTACCCGTCTATCACCCACCTTCTGACAGTTCCTATATCTAACCACTCTTTCTCATCACTATATAACCCCCTGCGCAATAGTGGCAGTGGAATGCCTTGCTTCGGGTGAAATTATTTAAAAAAAAACAACAAAAACAGTTTAATTTCGAAACCGTTAGTGTTTTTGAGAAGTAATTTTTGTGTATGTGAATGTGAGTATATTTGACATCAAATACAACGTTTTTATTATTTTTAACTTTATTGAAGTGCTTCGTCGTCAGGCCTGATATGAGTGGCTTCAAATTCTTACGATGTATAATACAGTAAAAACATTTTTAGCGTTACTAAATTTCCACTAGAAAATATATTGCTCAACATCGTGTGTCTCATTCATTATAATCGAGAGAGGTAATTATTTGTGCAGTAGGTAATTTTCTAAGCACCGCTTAGATTTGGCACAAGGCCGAAAGCATGAGACACATAGTGAGGATACAACTCATTACTAAGTTGTAGCAGATTCTAGCGAAACAAGCTTACTAACCATTACATCACTTCGGGGTGCCCTGTAATTATTAGTGCAGTACAATTGTTTAGTAGGCATGTTGTGGCGGCATACAAAGTTTTGTTTGAGGGCATAATTTTATTGATTTACTAGCAGTATAACCCGGCGTTGCTCCGGTGTAATGAAAGCTTTAAAACTAATCCGTGGTCTTGGAGTTCAGACTTTTTGGACGTTGGCACGAAAGACTAAAAAGCAATATTTGTTTACAGTTAAAGCGAAACCGTACACTGAAAGAAAAATGAATGGATGTAAATCAAATTTTGATTTGCTGGTATCGATATCAAATAAGTTTTTTTCGTCGTAAACTGAATTCTGAAGGCTAAATAAGTCCTCTGAGTAAATGGTATCATGGCTGAGACTAAAAACTACAATTATACCTACTTAGAGCCAAACCCGAAGCAAAAACTAAAATAAAAGGGCTAAAAAAATACAGACATACAGGCAGATAAAGAGACACACATACAATTATCTTGCCTCATATATATATATATATATATATCATCGATTTTCTGCGCTACGTAAGAACTGCAACCTTGAAACTTCTGAATATCATTTCTTATGTTTTTGTCTATGAGTGTATGAAATTTGATTAAAATCGGATCACTCCTTCTATAACCCGATTTTTTCGATTATCGATTTTCGATATTTATCGGGGGTGCCTCGACACAAAACCTAGATAAGAACACTCGCAGATGCTTATAGTACAACTGTGTAAATTTTCAAGAAAATCGGTTCGGCTGTTTCGGAGTCTATAGGTAATGGACACACACACACACACACACACACACACACACACACACAGAGACAAAGTTCCATTTATAAAAAAAGTTTAGATAGATTTATTTTTAAGTTTAAAGTTTAAGCCTTATTAAACGCCATTTTCTTTCTGCTCAGCTGTCTGCAATGCGGCGCGTTAAGAAGATGAAAGTAGACTTCGAGTGTCGAGACTTCAATTCTGAATGGGAAAAGGACATTTTCATCGAGCGCTTTGCCCAGTGCCTCATATATCTGAAGAGTGTGGTTGTCATGAAAGAGTACACTGTGCGCCGCTATTGGAAGACAGAACACCGATTATCAAACTGCGTCGATGTCTGTCATCGGGAGGAAAGGCGCCATTTTTAGACTGTCAGGTAGCTTGCAAAAAAAAAAACAGCTTCGATTTTCCGGAAACAGATTGCTGAGGCTGACAAGGTGGTGCGCTATATGATCTACTGCCTCCTTGCTCACGGGATGAAGCCATTCCTGGACGGAAGCTTCATGAAGGAGTGCTTCGTTGTAAACTCCATTTGTCCAGAGAAACGTTTGTCTATGAGAGCGTGAGCCTTTCGTTTCGCACCGTTTGTTGTGTCAAGGATATGTCAGACAACGCGCACGACTCACTGAAGTCCCGCTGCTCAACTTTCGTCACCTTCTCCCTCGCTTTTGACGAAAGTACCGACAGATGCAGCTTGCAGTTTTCATTCTTTGGGTTATTGCTGATCTTCACGTGTGTAAGGAATTCTTCCAGACGTGACAGTACTACTAGGCAAGATATCTTTTATACCGTGTTTTAGTGTGTGGAGCAGCACTCCTTGGATCTATCCCGTCTTGTATGCGTGACTACTGACAGTGTCCCAGCGATAACTAGGAAGAAAAAGGGCACGGCTCGCTGCTAGTGCACCACTGTAAAGCCACCGGACACACGATTTATTGCATCATCCACCAGGAGTTCCAATATACCAACTCTACCAACCTCGAGCAGATTCAACCACCGCCAGTTCCAGGTATTGTTGGACGAGGTGAATCTGCATTACAAGGGCCTACTCTACTTCTGTGTGGTCCGCTGGCTGTGTTGTGGAGTCCTGCTGTCCCATGTGTGCGTGTGCTTCTCAGACCCGCAATGAGTCGCTCACCTGGCCTTTCTCACAACCATCACTACGCACCTGAACAACCTCAACGTGAAGTTGTTAGGCAAAGACAGTCTAGTGAGAGACATGCACACGCATATCACTGCCTTCGAGGTGAAGCTACGCTTGTGGCTGATGCTCAGTTTGTGTATTTTACTCGCCTTGTTGCTTGTGCTCTTGAAGAGATAAACCTGAAAACTTGCGTTAGTGTCGTCACCTCTCTGCAAGAAGAATTTACCTCCAGTTTCGCTGAAGTCATGTCACTCGCTGCGGACTTTTCAACCTTTTCAATGCCTCGTTGACTTTGTCGTGGACGACGATTTTTTCACGCTGCAGATTCAGTTGGTGGAACTGCAGGGTAAGTTAAAGTAAAACTTTGGAGGAAGTTAAACAATATCATTCTGGATGTGTCAGTATTACATAATCAAACTTACTGACACACCGCAATGATAGTTTCAGCTACCAACTATACTTAATTTTCTGAATACGCATGAATTATTGTATTTTTTTCTAAAATAAATAATGTTAACCATGTATTTTTAAAATATCACCTGAAAAAGAACAATATTCTTCTGAAAAATTAAAATGTTTTTGTAGTGATATAATGCTGATACAAAACGTTGTAATAAAAAAAAAATAAAAAAACCAAAAAAAAAAACAAACAAACCAATATATATATATATATATATATATATATATATATATATATATATATAATTTTGTTTTTGGTGTGTGTTTACACTGTGCATATATAACATGCTAAAATATATATATATAGAGAAACAGGCTTGCATGTGAGTGACTAATATATTTAAACTTATTTATAAATGGAACTTTGTCTGTGAGTGTGTGTGTGTGTGTGTATTCGTTACCTATAGACTCCGAAATGGCTGAACCGATTTTCTTGAAAATTTACGCAGTTGTACTATAAGCATCTGGGAGTGTTCTTAGTTAGGTTTTGTGTCAAGGTACACCCGATAAATATCGAAAATCGATAATCGAAAAAATCGGGTTATAGAAGAAGTGGGCCGATTTTAATCAAATTTAATACACTCATAGAGAAAGACATAAGAAACGATATTCAGAAGTTTCAAGATTACAGTTCTTACAATAGTGCAGAAAATCGATAACAAATATATATATAAAAAAAGCAAGATGTTTGTGTGTGTGTCTGTTTATCTGCCTGTATGTCTGTATTTTTATCAGCTCTTTTGTTTTAGTTTTTGCTTTGAGTTTGGCTCTAAGTACGTATAATTGTAGTTCTTAGTATCAGCCATGATACCACTTACTCAGAGAACTTATTTAGCTTTCAAAATTCTGTTTACGACGAAAAAAACTTATTTGATATCGATACCAGCAAATCAAAATTTGACTTACATCCATTCATTTTTCTTTTAGTGTACTGTTTTGCTTTAACTGGAAACAACTATTGCTTTTTAGTCTTTCGTGCCAACGTCCAAAGAGTCTGAGCTCCAGGACCATGGATTAGTTTTAAAGCTTTCATTACACGCCGGGCTATACTGCTAGTATTATATATATATATATATATATATATATATATATATATATATGAACGCTTTCTATAATACAGCATTTCATTGCCGAGTCAGACGTGATTCATCTGGCCAGAACAATACCGGTGACGTCTGCCAGGAATGTTATCTTCAAAGCGAGAGGTGGAGAAAAACCAGGACCCACCCTGCACATAATTGGGCTAACTTTTTGAATTCAGGTGATTGTATAGGTTATCTTGAGTTCTGAAAAGAATTCTTTTGCTTCTGCTAAATAGTCTCATACTTTAAGACTGTCTCTCAGTGCTCCTCAGAAGGGTGGCTACTCCGGGAGCGTTTTGAAAATTTTTTCGGTCCTTCGTCGACCTCCCGTACATTTAAAAAGAAACCCTACGAGGGTCCTTCTCTGTGAGGAGAGGTCATTCTTGAAGGCCTGCCGGTCCAAGATATATTTTTTATTCTCTTTGGGGAATGTTCATTTTTTTTTTTCCTTGGGATGTTTTATAAGGAGGGAAAAGACCGAGCTTTGGAAGGGAAAGAGGGTATGCTCCTTGCCATACTTTGCGGTTCTTGTTTGGGCAAATTGGGTCTTGTCTTTATCCATGGCTTTTCCCCGTAATTTGACCAGATTTCCTGTGTTTGTTTTTTTTTGTTGCTTTTCCCACTTTCTCACTTTCTCTTCTTCCTTCTTTAACTGTTTCAGCAAGGAGGGTCGCTTCTCTTGCTCTTATTGCTGCTCCTGCTGTTTTTCTTTCTGGAGCTATTGTTCCAGTTATTCCTGCTGTTATTGTTATTGTTGGTCATGTTTCTTTGTCTAGTAGAGTGTCTGACACCGCTGCAGCACTCTCAATAATGGACTAGCTCATGGTTAAAATGTTCTATATAAATAAAGAATAGTAGAATTCAAAGCGTAATGTTCGAGTGTCATTTGGATTGATTAAATTGGCGACTATTGCGATCTAAACCCCTCTTCTCTGTGCTCTAAGTGCCGTCTTGTCTGTTATTGTAACTATTGAACTGTCCTGTGTTTATCAATTTAACACCGGATATTGTGCTGAATAACACCGCAGCACACTTTCTCTGTGTATTGTATCAATCTCAGCAATACACTTCCGCTGCTGTTGTTTAGCCTGTATTTTTTGTTATTTTTTGTGATGGGACAGCCTTTTCTGGTGGGACATTCTGCTTTGTGTTAGGGAGTGCAGACTATGTCTCTCTCCTCACTACTTTAGTCCACTCAGAGGATTCACTGGGGGCCTGGCTGGGATTCTCTGCTTTTTTGCTTCTGCTAGTGTTGTTGGTGAAGCTGGTGTTGGTGTTGGGTTCTTCCGAAGCACGCCTTGGACAAATGTTCTGTGATACCATTGGCTCGTTTGCTTAGACGATAACATATATGAAACAAGTCCCCCACAGGTTAGAGTGTTGGGGACGTCTAAAAATGCTTTCGGGTCAATGTTACCATCACGGCAAAGTCGCCGGTGACAATGCCCACTTTACTGTTTAATGCAGAGAAATCATCGACCTGTCCATACTTTGCGAAAAACACTCCGGAATGTTTTTTCGTGTGCCCATGTATTTAGTCTGCAACCACACAGATTTCGTGGTGAGGATGCTTCCGGCCAAAGACTTGACAGTCGCCGTTACTTCGGCGTGCCAATATCTGAGCTGACATACGGAGGCTCTTTAGGGTGTAGCGGAATTCTGGATCCTGATTGGTCATCAAATTGCAAAATTCAAAATACGTCAGAGAAACGGTTTTTAAAGAAAAAATCGTTCTTTGAGCCACCCCACGTGACTGGATTGAATATTTAAGGATGGTCTCTAACCGGTCACGACGGTCAATCAGGGGAGGCTGTTTGCTGACACACATCTGAAATGTAACGGCAACTTCAAATTGACCCGGAGATAAGGTCACGTCGCACATTGTTCTCTCTCTTTCTCCTTATCTATTTCAACAATTACTACTAGAACGTTTTGTACGAACTCTTGATACACTTAACTTTCTCAATGAACAATAATTTCTACAATTCTTGTTATTCCTTCTTTTAATAAATTACTATTTTAACATATAAAATGTATATTTTATTCTTCTTATGCTATTCCACACTATTCCACACATTCCATCCTGCCGACAAGCAACCTTCTGATGAAAACCTTTTGATGATAATTCTGCATAAATCCTGTAAGCTGTAGGGGTTTTGGTTAAGTCCGACACAAGGCCGAACAAAAGAAACATTAACCAGCTCCGTACACTTCAAGGGCACCTTCTATTACATCCTTGCTGACTTCGATCAACTTTCTCGAATTTCAGTCCGTTGTTAGCAGGCACATCGTCTTTTTTTTGAGATTGTTCCATAACAAAAGCCACAACCAAAAGTTCTTTGCCCGAAATAAAAACTTTATAATACTTCTTCAGTCTATTATAATATGCTGACCCATTCTATTTTGGCATGTCTGCTGTCCATGCTGGTGGCATTGCGGTTGTGGGTTTCATATGGTAGGAAGATTGAGCCATTTTGGTTGAAGACCAAACACAGTTCACAATAAATGATAAAAAACACTCACATAAGCAAAAGAAACTTGGTGAAAATAAAACGCACGAACAACGCACGAAAAATTAGATAAAAATAAATAAAATTTTTCTAAGTAAAGTTCTGTTTTAAGAAGAAAATTAAACGTAAGAAAAAAAAATAGAAGTTTTCAAAGTAAAGTTTTGCTTAAGAAAGAAAAACAAACAAAACGGCTGAAATAAACCAGAAAAATCAAAGGCAAAAAGAAAAAGAATTAAACTAAACAAATAAATCAGGCTTAGAGAAAAAAGAAAAGAGACGAAATTAAAAAATGTAAAAACTAGTGTAAAAAAACGTAAGAAACAAAAATATGAAAAGGCCTACATTGAAATTCCACATTTTTTCGCAAGAATAAATCTCACCGGTAAGAGTAAATCCAAAACGTCTGCGAGGGAACTCAAAACAAATAAGAATCCTCCTACACCAAAAGTAACAAAGATTTACCGAAAGACTGAATATTGTTAGCAAACAAAAACTGATCATTATAAAATGGAAGGTTTCGGGTGAAAGCAAAATACAGATTTCTTAATCTTAAACAAATTAACTAATAAATATTGTTCAATTTTTAAAATATATCTTTTGAGGAAGTGAAGAATCATTCATTATATTCTGAAGTCGAGACTCCAAAATTTCATTATTAAGAGATATTTTATTGTCTGACAATGCAAAGCATCGTCGCTGGTTGGTCAAAATATATGAATTCAAAAATGAAAATAAGTGGAACTGGTTTTGTACAAAACTGTTTTCAGTGACAGTAATAAAGCTTTCAGCATTTTTCTACACTTCGGAAACGGGACTTCACACACACACACACACACACACACACACACACACACACACACACACACACACACACACACACAAACGCTCTTGCGCTTGCGCGCATATATATATACTATACACTACCAGCCATAATTATTACGCCACTCCAGTTTTTTTAAATGATGTATATGATACTATTTTTAGTATTCATTGCCAAATAAAAATAGAATGGTTTTTTTTTGTTATTATTACTTTGCAAAATTTTACAAGGTAAGGAAGCAAAGATAAACTTGTCCGAATCACCCTAAATTTTCTTCATTCTTTCATTGATAAAACTGCAATATCGGTAATTATTAAATATATTTTTTTTTTCATAAGCGTTTCACCCCGAGCAAGGCATGCCACTGCCACTACCGCGCAGGGGGCTACATAGAATGGAGAAAGGATGATTAAATATAGGAAATGTCAGAGGGTGGGTGATAGGCGGGTAGGGATACCGAGAATGGTTAAATATAGGAAATGTCAGAGGGTGGGTGATATGCGGGTAAGGATACCGAGAATGAGGTTGGGTAAATGAGAGTGTTCTGAGAATAATTGGGAGTTAGTGTGATAGGAGGTGCCTATTGACCCTACATTTAAACACCTGAAGATTGTATCTGTCGGGAAAGCAGACTTGTGGAAGGGAATTCCACAGGCGGGAAGCGCGAGAAAAGAAGCTGTTGGAGTAGAATTTGCGGTTACATCTTATCTGTTTAACTGTAAAAGGGTGGGACCTAGTTGCTAATCTAGTATCTCGTGTAAATTCGTGCTTAGGCGGCACAAGTCATCTAAGCTCATCGGAGCAGAAGCCATGAAAGTACTTGAAGAAGAGGCACAGGGAAGCCACATCACGCCGGTGAGAGAGTGGTTGCAGCCGGTCTGCCAAGTCAGTATCAACCACGTTACAGATCCTCCTTTGTATTTTGTCAAGAAGCCCAAGGAGAGCTGCAGGGGCACCCGACCAGATATGGCAGCAATATTTATAAATCCATTTGATGCACATGTTATTGTGCAGTATTAACAAAAGAACAATTCTGTTTTCATTTACAATTATTCACTTGGCAATAAATACTACAAAATAGTATGAAATACATAATTTTTTAAACACTGGTGAGGCCTAATAACCATGGTCCTGTCAGTGTATATATGTGTATGATTAAAAAACCAGACAAGAGAAAAGCTATATTTCGTTTTAGCCAACGCGTTTCGTCCCCTGAAAACCTTTTTTCTCGATAAAGTCCGTTAGGGGATGAAACACGTCGGGTAAAACAAAAGAGTTTTCCTCTTGTCTCTTTTTTAATCATCCTGTTTCTCCTCTCAGATTATATATATATATGCCCTTGTGCAAATTGGGTGACACAAAACGAATAATGTATTCCTAGAATCTTTCACACTTTCTCTGATCACATATACGTCGTCTCTTGGTGTTGTTGTTCACTTCACCGCGTTTTTCTATACGTCTTGAACTAATAGATCCAGTTGGTTTCTTCGTCTTAATACGACTGACAGTCAAAAGGCTGACACCAACAATATCCACGGTCTCTCTGTAAGGCTTGCTAGTGTGTTCGTGCAGAGCACAATTTTCGTACGCTTCCTTGGATTAAAGTTGATCGTAAATAATGGCCGATTGACAACTAATCGACAGTGTCAGTGTGTGATAAAAATCTGATGAAATTACAGATGACACAATATATTCAAGGCTAAACAAATTTCATTATACACTTCGAAAATAGATTCATATTACTGCACACCGCCGCGAATGATTTAATCTGAGGGAAAATCAGATATTGATTACACCCTGTCACTACAGTGGGACTAAAACTGATCGTATGGTGAAAGAACGGAAACCAAAGCGGTTGTTTTCAAATTATTTGCACAAAGGTATGTTCAGAGTACAATTAAACAATATTTCTTTGAAAAACATTGGCATGCAGGTAATATCAGACGGATTTTAGTCAACAATACAATAATCCTCACTCATACACGCAGTAAAAACAACCTTGAGATATTGGAGGCCATCTACATTAAATCCAAACAACCAACACTTAATAAAATCACGTTTAAATCTGGTCATAGCACATTACATTGCATTTAAATATATGATTCTGTTAATATTTCAGCTGCTCACACAGTGTGACAGCATAGAACCCCATAACAAATTTACGACCTGCGTTTGTGATTTTTGGTAACTGTTAACGTTGCTTAGCAAAGTTTTATGTCAACACAAAATAAAATCGTCACTGATGGTGGATGTTTTTTTTATATTAAAGTCCTTGTAATCACTCTGAATATAGCTCATGTGAGCCTAAAGCTTAGAAGCAACTTAACAAAAAATTATCTAAATGTTAGAGAATTTTTGTCTCTATTTTCACCCGAAATTAAAGCTAAAATACGATGTTTGGAATAGCTCATAATTAAACATAAACATTCATTGTCTCTTATATTTAACAGTATATGTTTAGAATATATATATATATATATATATATATATATATGTGTGTGTGTGTGTGTGTGTGTGTGTGTGTGTGTGTGTGTTAATATTTTTATTATATGTTTATAATAAAAACATATTTACTGGAACACAAGATCCGTTGCGTTTCAGCGCTATCTTATTAGAATCTTGTCAGTGAAATATTCTTCTCTTTGGAATCATTTTATCTAGAAGCTTAAAAACAACACAATTTTTGTCAAACCCAGACAATTAAGGTGTTTTTTTAAGAGCGTTTATCTTAGTGAACCATTAGAAAGTCAGGTCATGATGTGTAGGAGAAATTTGATTGTAGGTATAAAGAGGGGTCGAGACTTCAAATGACTTAAGACCCAGACTTTTTCTATGCCAGTGATAAAATGAATTAAATAATACATGTGTAGCATTTTTAACAAGTCTGAAAAGTTATCGCCCGTCATCGTGAAACGGTTAGAAGATTTTTTAAAAGTTATTATTCAACTTAAAGTAGTGGACAAAAGATGAAGATGGGAAAGTTTTTTTTAATTTTTTAAAAGATACACTGCCCGTCAAAGATATGTAGTTGACTTAGTGGGTGATCTATCCGTTAAAGTTGTAACAAATTAATTATCAAAAGGTGGGAGAATCAATCAATATAAGCTCGTGGATAGATCATAGATGTCTAACTATATTATATTAGGAAAATTAACTATACTTTGGTGAATATTTTAGACGATTATGAAAAATGTAAGGAAGCTCGTTACGTTTATTGAGTATGTTTAGTTTTGGGAATTAGATAATTTGCAATCTTTCTTGTAAACATTGGAAACCATGTTTCATGTAAAGATTTACAAGTTCTGTATTTTTAATATTTTCTAATATTTTCGGTAATGGTTTTATTGGCATCTTTTAATTGCTAATAATAAGTAGAAAGTGATGTCCTATTGCGGTATGATTTATCATTTAAAGATATGGTGTGAAAATAATGGTAGGTTTTAAAAGTATTCTTAGTACAACCAATTGAATATTTTGTTACAGTGGGATTTGCTATGGTAGAAATAGATCAGGAGTAGACTACAGAGTCAGTTAAACATTTATTTGTTAATGTAATCGTCATTTTTTAGTATATTGTTGATTGTTTACGTTATTATATATGTTTAAAATTCTATGGTTATGTTTTTTGATGATCTTTTCAAAGCTATCAATATCATAGTTTAATTTCAAAGTGTTTCTGTTAACAAATTTGCTAAGAGGGTTATTTTTAGGGCAGTGTTTTGTAACTAATTTTAGGAATTTATACCTTAAATTAGTCCTTATCATTTGGGTAAATGAGGCTTATACCAAATGATAATCTATTTTTATTGTTGTTGTTATTATTATGCTTGTTGTATTTAAGGTCAGGGCATTTATAGCTGCCGTTTTTAAGAACAATATCATAGAATTTTGACTATACTTCGCTCTGAGAAGTCGGCGTGCGGCGGCGTCGTAGTCGTAGGCCTTTTCACTTTATATCGACGGCGGCAGCGGAAATGGCAACAACAAAACAGTGGACGATGTGCAGCAGCAGCAAACCACAGAAGCAGATTACGGTGCGCCAGGGCTAGACGGACGAGACCTAGCACACACGACAGGTTTGGATGTACGTTGTGGTGCAGTGAATATCGGCTCGGAACGAGAAATCTGGATCCGAGTTCGAATTTCAGTTGAATTCCTTGCATTCACTTACGCGCAAATACCCCTGGGTAAGGTATTAATCCGTTTCTTCCTTCCAGTTATGGGTTAAATAACAGGATAGATTGGGTTCTATAGCCTTGGCTGACAACCACTCTACCGCAGAAAGCAATGACAACTACTGCGGAATAATCTTCTGCCAGCCAGTCATGTCTCTTTCGAGACATTATCACCCAAGCGTGTTTCACGTATGGCACTTAACTGACTGTCATAGAATTCGCTATGTCTGTAAAAAATGTTTTCATTCGAAAAATTGTTACTAATTTTGGTTTTGATAGAGAAGGGTATATGCTTGATGACTGATTGAGGGTGGTTAGATATTCTGTTTTATATTACGGAAATTAACAAAGATTAACGAAACTGGTTATAAACAACCGACAATTTGAAATGATTTGTTTGAACATTATTTTTGATCGATACTCGTATTTAAGTAGATGTTCTGTTCATAAACGAACAGTATTATATATTTATTTCTACCGGCCTGATTATTTACGATAAATTTTTATTACGACAATGTGTGTCATTCGGCAGGATTCAAACCTGCGACTCCTATCCATATTGGTTTAAATACGTGCCAGATCACATGGTAGCTGCCTTAAAAGCTTCCGATCAGAGGCATTGCTGTCGGATGTAGCTCATTGTCATACCCAAGACGGTTCCTATAAACGAACATTATTCAAAGATAATGAAAAAATACGACAGATACGTATAGAAGGATTATCTGTTAAATATTAATATATTCCCTATATATTCTTTGCCAACTTAGAAGCACGGGTCATATAATTGAAAATACTATTCTTACTTTGCATAGGTGACTGGTCTATCTGTCGTTAACATGTTTCAAATAATACTAATACAAATAAAAACGTGTTATCATTTTTGTAGTACCTAGCAGTATAGCCCGGCGTTGCTCGGATGTAATGAAAGCTGTAAAACTAATCCATGGTCCTGGATCTCAGACTCAGACTAAAGAATATTTGGGAGAAGTTTGGTGAAAATCGGATAAAACATGTGGATTTGTATAAAGGACATACAGACAGATAAACAGACACACACACAAACATCTTGCCTTATATATATATATATATATATATATATATATATTATCGATTTTCTGCACTATTGTAAGAACTGCAACCTTGAAACTTCTGAATATCGTTTTTTATGTCTTTCGCTGTGAGGATATCGAATTTGATTAAAATCGGACCATTCCTTCTATAACCCGATTTTTTCGATTATCGATTTTCGATATTTAACGGGGGTAACTCGACACAAAACCTAACTAAGAACACTCGCAAACGCTTATAATACAACTGTGTAAATTTTCAAGAAAATCGGTTCAGCCGTTTCGGAGTCTATAGGTAGCGAATACACACACACACACACACACACAGACAGACAGACAGACAGACAAACACACACACACACACACATGAACACAAAGTTCCATTTATAAATAAGTTTAGAGTCTTGTATTGCTTTTTATAATTAAATAGCATGCTTTTTTTTTAAATTAATTAGCATACTTGGTTTTAATTTGTTACATCGACCCACACTACCTTAAATACAATTATGAACGCAAAACCACTGAAACGTTTTTGTAATCATAAAAAGTCTGCAAAACAAAAGTCCTATTATTTGATGTTCAATATAGAATAGGTTTACTTTTATTTTTTTTAACTTATTCTGTGTATAATCAGACATGAAGAAGTTGTTAGTGCCAACTTCCGGCATTGTTATGTTCGACTTCCGGCTCTGCTTTGAAATAGGAAATTTTTAACAGTATTTATACGAACCTTCTAAAAGCGACCGTTTCCGTTCAGGATCCGTTTTTCTCTTCAGCTATCTTTTATGTCTGCTCCCCTACTTTTATAGACTGATCGTCTTCGTCAGTTTTTCGACTAGCAAATAATTGATGGCGACACTAGACTCCTCTAAATCCCTTGCCTATGATACAATTTCATTTTATGGTCATCTGGCACATCGTTCATAGGCGAAACTTATGATAAGCAGTAAAAATACGTTTTATTTATATCGTTTGGTTGCTGAGCGGCATCGCAGAGGATATCTGGCTGGTATTGTTTACCAACATTTATACCAAGTGGTTATTTTATGACATTCATTTACCGTTCAAATTAGGGAGCTGCTATTCATTTGTAAGCATGATGCTTGCTTCTTCATTGATCTCTATCGACCTTTGTTGAAGAATTATAAGAAGCTTTGCTGAGTATGACTTGCGATAGGATGGAGAACAATGGGACAAAGAAAGGGATCTATCAATTTGAGGGCTTTTCTAAAATAAAATAGATTTTTAATTCGTATTATTTTTAAAACAACCATCATTTTTCTGTTGTACTTTATCGTAAAATTTTATCCGGTGAAGTTTCTACTTTAAAACGATATTGCGGGTTCACACTCTACCCACGTCTATTGAACAGGTGAAGAGGCTCATCCCTTGTTTCCTGTTTAGGATGTGGTTTCCGGCTTTCTCTTTTCTAATCTTTTTACTCTTACGTAGCCCCCTGCGCATCAGTGGTGTTATCGCCTTACTTGGGGTGATATGATTAAAAAAAGATAAAAAATAAAAAATAAAAAAAATAAATAGTAAATTTCTATGTGAAGCATGCTTGGGCAATCATGTCTCGATCCATAAGTAACTAGGAGGAAATTTTCCAGCAGTAAGTTGCTAATACTTTCTGCGGTAGAAAGTTTGCCAACCAAAGCTATTGAACCCAATATGTTCTTTTATTAAACTCAAACCTGTGTTGAAAAGAGATAGATTCATACTTTTCACAAGGGTATTTGTGCGTAAGTGAATGCAAGGAATTCAATTCGAACTCTAATTCTAATTCCCAGCCAAAATACATTGGATCACGACGCACATCAGAATGAAGGATATTTGTACTTTATTTTTTAAAAGATTAATGCGAATATAAAAACAACAGAAATTATTTTATGACTCAAGCAAATACAGTTTGTACACGATTCAAACTCGCACACCAGAATACAGAAAATTGAAATGTCAAAAAGAGACAACAACACATTCAAAGGAACTTTTTTTTTTTTTTTAATCATATCACCCCGAGCAAGGCGATAACGCCACTGATGTGTAGGGGGCTACATAAGAGTAAAAAGATTGGAAAAGAGAAAGCCGGAAACCACATCCTAAACAGGGAACAAGGGATGAGCCTCTTCATCTGTTCAATAGACGTGGGTGGTGTGTGAACCGGGCGATAGTTTAGTCTATCTACTCCAATTAAACGCTGAAGAAATGATCGTTGACCATATTGTAATAAGAAAATTTTTTTTATTCATTTCACCCCAAGCAAGGCAGAACTGCCACTGGTGCTCAGTGGTTACATAAGAGGTGAGTGATGATAAAGAGGGAAAAGTTACGGTGTGTCAAAGAATGATTAAGAGAAGGATAAGAATACAGGTGTGAAGAGGATTGCATGAGAATAGAGTGGAAAAGAACAAGAACATGATTGAAGGGTTGTAAGGGAAAGGATGCGAGTAAAGGTGATAAGAGATGGAAATTGACTTTGCACTTAAATCCTTGAAAATTGTAGCTGTCAAGGAAACAATTATACTGCAGGTAATTCCACAGGCAGGAAGTGCGAGCCAAGAAGCTGACAGAGTAGACGTTGTGGTTATATTTGATTGGCTTAAACTCTAACCCTAACCCTGGGACCTAGTCGCCACTCTAGTAGCTCGAGTAAATTCATGCAGAGTGGAAACCAAAGAGCTTAGCTCATCGGAGCAGAAGACGTGAACGTATTTGAAGATGAGATAGAGGGAAGCCATATTACGTCGGTGAGAAAGTGACTGCACTTGAGCTACTAGGTCAGGATCAGTTACATTACGGTTTCTCCACTGGATATTGTCAAGGAGCCCCAGATGAATAGCAGGAGCACCAGATCAAATAGGACAGTAGTATTCAGTACACGGGCGGATGGTAGATTTATATACATATGCAAGATGGTTTCAGACGAGAAAAACTTTCTGGAAGGTTTCTTGTGTAAAGAAACCAACTTTCCTAGCAGCAAATTTAGCTATGGATTTAATGTAGTCATTCTATTTTAGGCCTGCTGATAGAGTTACGCCAAAGAGGTGCAGTGTTTTGCTTTCAGGGAGACTAGCCTGATCTATTCTGATGGGTTCCCAGTTTGTGACACTCATCCCTTCTCTCTGTATATAAAAGTCGTAGCCGAAAGATGTATGAGAGAATGTAAGTACATATTACCTTCTGTTTTATTACCAAGTCTCTCAAATCCATATCCTATTTTTTAAAAAGTTGACAAATATTGACTATATAGATAGCATAGCAATCACTGTCAACGCCATTAACAATGCCACAGTTCACTTGCTTCCTCTAAATAGTGATTCTAACGATGTTGGACTCAATATCAATGCGTCTAGAACTGAATTCATAGGCTTCAATCAGCGTAACTTAATACGTACCGTCTCAGATAAATCAATAAAATCAGTCGAATATTTTATATACCTAGAAAGTCAAATAAATTCTACTAAAAAGGATGAAAATATTCGCATAGGTAAAGCATAAGCCACCTTGAATAAAATGGATGTCATCGGAAAATTTCACCTGCCAGACAACCTTAAGCGGAGATACTTCGAGACACTGCAGAGTCGGTTTTAATGTATGGACCCACTGCTTGATAGAATCTACACTAGGATGCAGAGATCTATGACATCGCTTTGAGACAAAATCTAGCTCTACAGATCCCTCCGTGATATTTTTACAGTGTTACGCGAACGCAGAATGAGCTTCGCAGGTCAGTTCTGGCGAGTAAAATAAGAACTTATGAGTGATCTACGGCTATAGACGGCTAGTCGGGGAGTAAGACGCTTGGTCATCCAACAACAATCTACATTGACCAGCTATGTTATAAAAGAGAATACCACCCTAATAACCTACCAACCGTGAGACACTCTCTTTCACCACAGACATAAAACTGAAAACCGATCGCTTCTCTCTCGCTATTTAAGATACAAATGTTCAAATTAGTCCTGTTCTTTATTTCCCACACATCAAGCTTTTACATCTAGGAAATGCTATGCCACTTCTTCGGAATCGATTAATCCTCATTTACCCCTGTGTTTCAACTGTAAGAAGAAAGTTCTACTCAGTTGTTTTTGCTCTCAAGAACTGAGACTTTGTAGAAAAACCTCCTACATGAGTGATTCTCTGAACACTTCAATGTTGGCTTTCTGAACTCAAGGGTCAATCCTTATCAATCATTCTTGTCTCTATAATTTATATATATCAGTATCTCCTTTCTTACAACTCATTCCTCATTGATGACTAGCTAAGGAATTGTACAAACAGAAAACAAAATAGTCATAATAAAAATAATAATAATATTCATACAGTGACCAGAATTACATTGCCTCTTTGACTGCATGGCTTCTCATCTGTCTGCATCTTCAGATACAAAAACTCGTCTCTTGAAGTCTCTGTGCAGCAACATAAACCAAAAGCAAAACAACAACAACAACAACAACAACAATAACAACAACAATAATAATAATAATGATAATTGAAATTAATAAGATAAAAAAAAAGAATTGTAATCAGAATAGACAAATCAACAAAATATGAAAAGGAACCGAAATCAGAAATAAAAAGTAATAACATCAAACAAGCCACAGGTCATAATGTAGAAACCGTGATACACACAAATCACTGTGAAAATAATGCTGTAAGTTTCAAAGCGCTGGAAAGGTGTGATCTGAGTCAGTTACAAGACGACAATAAAACGAGTTCAGAACACATTGAACAGAATTATTTTATGGAAAACAAGAACAGTATACAAGAAGCTAAGGAAGAAATCAAGAACCATATAAGTCAAATACAAAATATTGCAATTGCGGAACGAGAACAGCTCCCAAAATTACAACCAACAAAGCATAACCTCGAAACTATTAAGCTCTACAATGCAGCACTCAAATTAATTTTAGATGAAGAAGACATTCATATAAATCTCAATGCAGCAATATATGCATCAGAAATATCAGCAACAAAAAAAATTAACATCAAATTAAAAATAAGGCAGTCTCGGAGAAATGAAGATCAACATTGGAAAAGAAAAATAGAAAAAGAAATCGAACAAAATGGTAATAATGGCCGATATAAAGTCATTCAACAGTAATCAAGTAGGCATATTTCTGAAAAATATTTTGAGACATGATCGTACAAGCGTGTTTCACGTATGGCACTTAACTGACTGACTGATTGACTGACTCACTAGACTGGCGGCAAGGTCTCAAAATTTATATTTGAAATGGCTACATGTATCTTTAAGTTCTATGTTAACAGTTTCTTCTGTAGCATTTTTACCCTGTGGAACTCTTGCTTCCCAGCCAACCTTCCTCTGGTTCTTTTATTTCCCTCTTTCTTTCTTTCTTTTTTTTTTTTAATGTTATTTCCATCTTTCTTTCTTTCTTCTTTTTAATGTTATTTCCCTCTTGCTTTCTTTTTTTTAATGTTATTTCCCTCTTTCTTTCTTTCTTTTTTTAATGTTATTTCCCTCTTTCTTTCTTTCTTTCTTTTTTTAATGTTATTTCCCTCTTTCTTTCTTTCTTTCTTTTTTTAATGTTATTTCCCTCTTTCTTTCTTTCTTTTTTTTAATGTTATTTCCCTCTTTCTTTCTTTCTTTTTTAATGTTATTTCCCTCTTTCTTTTTTTAATGTTATTTTCCTCTTTCTTTCTTTCTTTTTTTTTTAATGTTATTTCCCTCTTTCTTTCTTTCTTTTTTTAATATTATTTCCTTCTTTCTTTCTTTCTTTTTTTTTTCTAACATTAAGTTATCTTTTGCTACTTAGCGGCTTTATTTTCTTGTTTGAAGCGAAAGGATTAATTTTTTTCGCATCAGAACACGATTTAATAAAAGTTATCAGTCCTGACCTAATACCGTTCTTCACCAATTTTCCCAACGCCGTAAAGTGGCTTTCCTGTATCTTTCCTATAAATATTTTCATGGCAATTGTTCTAATGAGATTTCTTATTCGGTATCTCAATTATAAAAATTTAAACGTAGTACAAGGTTAGCAGCAAGGTCTCATCATTTTATAGCTGAAAGCAATATATAACTGTAAGTTCTATGATAACAGTTTCTTCTATCGCACTTTTCGCTTACGGAACTCTCTTTTAGCCTCTTACTTTCCAGGTTCCTTTGATTTTCAAAATTTAAATGCAATGTAGATCATTATTTTTTCGGTTAATTTATTGTTCTCTTCCCTTGATTATGTGTTTCATTTCAGTTAATCTTTCGCACTCAGTAAATTCTTGTTTCTTAGTGGCTTTATTGCCTTGCTTATAAGAAAATGATAAAAAATACGTGTACATAATACAAAAGAACGACAAAATCAAATTTATCAGAATATTGGCTTTAGTGAAATTCTTAAAAATAAATCTAATTTTTATTCGCCATTCGCTGTAAATAGAAAACTGGGCACACTAGTACTTAAATACGGCAATACTAAAATGTTCGAATTGGTCTGTGTTCTATTCCTAAATTGTAAAGGAACAGAAAACAAACAGGAAATTTGAATGTGTCTTAATAGTGAGAAATAACACATGCACACAATTATAATTGAATAAACCCACTCCTTAACATAATCTTTCATACATTGACTCACGCCTCTAACCCCGCACATTCATAATTTTGTCTCTAAGTGCCTGCCTCTGTAGAGTTGTGTCCCTTGTTTAACTCTCCTCGGTCGGGAGATTTATGTGGAACTAAATGTATTTTAACGATAATTTTCACCAATTTTACGGCTTCACACTTCTTGAATCCATCAATATGACGAATTTGAGAGAGAGATTAAGATGCAGTATCTATTCGCAACCTGTATGGAATAATGATATTTAATATGCCAGCTGCAGTCGAATAATCACTGATAAAAAATAAAATATAAAAATGTATAAATAACAGAAATATAGAAAATTAAAAAAAAATTCATGAATTAATTTAGAGAACAATGTTAAAATATGGCCGCGCGTCTAAGCCCGGCTTGCACTGTAATTACTGTCCGGAATGGGTCCACGAAAGACATTAATTACATTGGCAAGATAATGCATGCTGGGAAGGCGCGATAAAGTGAAGTTGAGAAAGAGGTAAAAGGGTGGGGGTGGTACGCAGAGAAGAAGGAAGAGAAAGAGATAACTAGAGAGAAAGAGAAAGAAGCAGAATAGAAAGAAAGAAAGAAAGAAAGAAAAAATTAGAGCTGTTAAAGAGAAAATGAAAGAATAGATAGATAGATAGATAGATAGATAGATAGATAGTGGAAATGAATGAGGAAGAGAGGTGGTTAGAAAGAATGGGGAGAGACAGTAGATAGATAGATAGATAGATAGATAGATAGATAGATAGATAGATAGATATGAATAGATCAGATAGATAGATAGATAGATAGATAGATAGATAGATAGATAGATAGATAGATAGATAGATAGATAGTGAAAATGAATGAGGAAGAGAGGTGGTTAGAAAGAATGGGGAGAGACAGTAGATAGATAGATAGATAGATAGATAGATAGATAGATAGATAGATAGATAGATAGATAGATATGAATAGACTGAGATAGATAGATAGATAGATAGATAGATAGATAGATAGATGATAGATGAAAGATAGATAGATAGATAGATAGATAGATAGATAGATAGATAGATAGATAGATAGATAGATAGATAGATAGACAGATATGAATAGACTGAGATAGATAGATAGATAGATAGATAGATAGATAGATAGATATGAATAGACTGAGATAGATAGATAGATAGATAGATAGATAGATAGATAGATAGATAGATATGCAGGCAAACACATAGATCTAAATAGATAGATAGATAGATAGATAGATAGATAGATAGATAGATAGATAGATAGATAGATAGATAGATAGATATGCAGGCAAACACATAGATCTAAATAGAAAATAAATAGATAGATAGATAGATAGATAGATAGATAGATAGATAGATAGATAGATAGATAGATATGCAGGCAAACACATAGATCTAAATAGATTAAAATAGATAGATAGATAGATATGCAGGCAAACACATAGATCTAAATAGATTAAAATAGATAGATAGATAGATAGATAGATAGATAGATAGATAGATAGATAGATATGAATAGACTGAGATAGATAGATAGATAGATAGATAGATAGATAGATAGATAGATAGATAGATAGATAGATAGATAGATATGCAGGCAAACACATAGATAAAATAGATTAAAATAGATAGATAGATAGATAGATAGATAGATAGATAGATAGATAGATATAATGGGTGGGGAAGATGATTAGAGAGAATGACGCAGAAAAAATAGATAGAAGAAAGTGGAAGAGAAAAGTGAATGAAGATGTTTCAAAATATAAGCAGGAACAGGAATGAAAATATGGAAAAATAGAAAGAAGAGAAAGAGAGAAGGAGATAATAAAAAAAAGATCAATTATATCATTTATTGGAAAGAAATAGAGATGAAAAAAGAAGGCTGAAAAACAGATATTGAAAGAGGAGGAGGGAAAAAGAAAGGCTGAGAGAAAGCGATAGAAATTAGAAAGATTGGATAAAATAGAGAGGAATTCAGAGACGAAGAAGATTCAATGGACAAAAGTCGGAGAAATTAAGAGAATGAAGTGACACCGATACCGATGATAAAAAACGAGAGATGAATGATAGAGAGGGAGAGATAAGAAAAAGAGGTAAAAAAGACAAGAAAGAAAAGGAAAAATAGGGAAGAGAAAGAGAAACGTAGAAAAAGAGAGGTATAAATTCAGAATGTGAAAAAAGAGAAATAATGAGAAAAAGAAAGAAAAGCCACAAGAGAGAAAAGTAGAAGGAAAACTGAAAAAGAGAGAAAGTAAAGGAAAATAAATAAAAAGAAGAGAGAAGGAAAGTGAAAGAGAAAAAGTGAGAAAGGAAGAAAATATGATAGAGTAAGTAAAACGAAGACAGAGAAAAAGAAAGAAAAAGGAAAAAGATGGAAAGTGACAGAAAGAAGAAGAGAAAGAAAC
The DNA here is from genome assembly GCA_037127315.1 of Ascarosepion bandense. Classification (NCBI taxonomy): domain Eukaryota; kingdom Metazoa; phylum Mollusca; class Cephalopoda; order Sepiida; family Sepiidae; genus Ascarosepion; species Ascarosepion bandense. The sequence goes on from JBBBDQ010000352.1 coordinate 2,219,743, forward strand.
AATTGTAATATAATGTGAGAGAAAGAGAGAAATTGAAAAGAGGGATGGCGAAAGAAAAAAAAAGAAATAATGAATCTTGAAGAAAAATGAAGATACAGAGTGAGAAATATAAATAAAATACCAAGATAGGAAGAGAAAAGAGGAAGAGACAAAGTAAGAGAGTATGGAAGAAAAAGATCAAGAGGAGAAAGAAAATACGGGAAAGAAAGAAAGAGAGATAGAGAGAGCGAGAGAGAGAGAGAGAGAGACGTACAAAGTGTTTGAGGAAAAGAGAGCAAGTAAACAAAACGAATAGTTTAAGATAAAGAAAGGAAAAGGACGAGAAAGAAAAAAGGAAGAGAAAAAAGAAAACCAGGAAAGAAGAAAAAGAAACCAGACTTAGAGCAAAGATGAGAAAGAAAAAGACAAGAGAGATAAAGAAAGAGAAAACTGTACGAAAATAAAAAAGAAAAAAGAGAAAAGAAAGAGAAACGAAAAGAGAAAAAGGTAAGAGAAATAAATTAAGAGAAAAAGCAGAGAAAGAAAGGAGGAGAATGAGAAAGGTCGATTATTTTAATGGTGTGACAAATGAGCGTCTTCGCGTGATGTAGGGTCGGCAATCTGGATTTGGAAATCAGTACTGATGAGTTGGATCCTCACTAAACGAGTGCTCTATATTCATGGCCTTGTGTAAAAACTAAGCCAAGAGTAGTAAATATGAAGATTGCAAAAATAGGGAAATTTAGTTCAAAATTTAGTCATATAGAAAAGGAAGGAGTGCAATGATGGAGAAATTAAGAAGAAGAAGAAGAAGAAGAAGAGAGAGAGAGAGAGAGAGAGAGAGAGAGAGAGAGAGAGAGAGAGAGAGAGAGAGAAGAGCAAAAGTGAAAGAGTGATAAAAGACCAACAATGGGAAGGAGTGAGTGGGATTAGAGGAAAGACGAAGAATAAAATAATAATTGACTCTCGAAGGAAGGAAAAACGAGAAAGGAATCAGCAAAAACGAGAAAGAAAGAAAGAAAGAAAGAAAGAAAGAAAGAAAGAAAATGAAAAAGAAAGAAAGAAGCGCTTGGAAAAAAGACAGAGTTTGGCAGGAAAGTGAAAAAGAAAGAAAAAGAAAGAAAAAAGAAAAAGAAAAAAAGCGTCTAGACAAAAGGAGAGTAAACCTTGTCAGGAAAGAAAGAAAGAAAGAAAGAAAGAAAGAAAGAAAGAAAGAAAGAGACAGAGACAGAGACAGAGAGAGTGACAGAGAAAGAAAGTAGGAAAATAAGAAGGGTTTGGAAAAAAGAAGAGAGAAAAAGGAAAGAAACAAATAAACAAAAAGAATGAAAGCTAATAAATAAATAAATAAATAAATAAAGTGTTTTTATAAAAATAAGGACATTTTTGGCGTTATAAGAAAGGAAGAAAAAATGAAATGTTTGAACAAAAGAAAGGTAAGCCGTGTCTGGAAAGAAAGAAAGAAAGAAAGAAAGAAAGAAAGAAAGAAAGAAAGAAAGAAAGAAAGTGAATGTAGGTGTTTTGTCTTGTCTTGAAAAAAAAAGAAAGAATAAAAAGAAAGAAAGAAAGAAAGAAAGAAAGTGAGTGTGTGTGCTTTGTCTTGTCTTGAAAAGAAATAAATAAATAAAGAAAGAAAGACAGAAAGAAAGAAAAGAAAAAGAAAGAAAAGAAAGAAAAGAAAAGAAAGAAAGAAAAGAAAGAAAAGAAAAGAAAGAAAAGAAAGAAAGAAAGTGAGTGTGGGAGTTTTGTTTTGTCTTGAAAGGAAAGAAAGAAACAAAGAAAGAAACAAAGAAACAAAGAAAAGAAAAAATAAAGGAAAGAAAGAAAGAAAAAATGAGTGTGGGTGTTTTGTCTTGTCTTGAAAAGAAAGAAAGAAACAAAGAAAGACAGAAAGAAAAAAGAAAGAAAGAAAGAAAGAAGGGTATTTCCTTTGAGTTATAAAATAAAACAGAAGAAAAGACGATAGAGATTATAAGTTCAATAGAACGCTGAGTGATCGCGAGGGGATAGAGAAATAAACATATGTGTGTGTGTATGTGTGTGCGTGTATGTGTGTGTGTGTGTGTGTGTGTGTGAAAGAGAGAGAGAGAGAGAGAAGATGTTTGATAAAAAATAAATTATATTAATTAAGGAAGAAACGGAAGGGAAAAGACGTTTCTAGTCAACAGACTAGGAGATCTACAGCGAAGCCGGCTGTCAGAAAGAAAATGCAAGCATAAACCAGGTTATCTCGATATAAAACTTGAGTGTTTTTCTATCATTACATTCTCCTCCACCTTCATCTCACAGCACGAATAACAACTAGCAAAGATTAGACGTCATCAACAAATAATGTATTAACAAAAATGAAGGCAAACCAAATGAGAGGAAGAAACAGAATTGACAACATGCAAGGAAACAATACACGTTTGCTCCCGAAACTTTAGAATTAAATATAAAGCAGTAATAAAGCATACAAAATTATAATAAAATTCTTCAAATTGAAAGCGTAGAAAGAAATAAAAATCAGTAATTAAATTTAAATAAAAAAAAAATCGTATGATCTAATATGGTAGTAAGCATCCACGTGGCGCTCTGGTCAAAATTTAGTCCTTTGGTAGCGAGACAGGAATTACTGCTCCAGTTTGCAAGTCTTTGCGATTGTATATGGAGACCGTACGCTGCTCATGCCAGATGCGTCCCGCCTTTCGGTCGTACTAAAAAGATTTACATGAATACAGGGATGAATACGTTTGGAGTAGGCTTGGTTGCGGGAGTTGAGTGAATTTTGTCAGTGGTGACAGCCCATCGTCTTCAGAGCTTTTAAGATTTTCTGCGTGGATTTATTTCTACCGGCTGTTCCATGTTTGGTTATTGCCACAAATCAGAGGAGTGTTAAAATCAGGGAATTTCTCTTCTCGGGCTACACTAAACGGCTGGTTATGAGGCGCCAGTGGTGAGTTTTCGCCTTTTCTTCGGCTTGTTAGGAGTTAGTTACCAGAAGCTTTTTCAAACGCATGTTATTAGAGCATTTTGTCGTCAGTGGTAGTTTGTCCCCACTACCACTCGAGGCTATGACGATGTACCTAATATTGTATTGTATGCTATTTATGGCCATAACGAAAAGAAACAAAACTGTAAAGAAAACAGCCAAGATAATTGTTTTCTGAAATCTTGACAGTTTTTCTGTTCCTTAATATGGCAGCGAAGGTTGAACGATTTCATCAAAGATTAAGTGAAGCTTTGAAGTAACCAAAATGTGATTCTACTGAAGAATGCTAAGAATACCACGGGCCAAACAAGTGTGCAACGACAAGATTTTGGTGAGGAAGAAAACGAAAAGAAAAATGATACTTAACATCAGGAAAATACAGTTGGAGTTATTCGGACATGTAACGAGAAAGGGTGGCTTGGAAAATTTGATACTCAAGGGACAGATAGAGGAAAAGTGAGGCAGGGGAAAGCAACGCGTGGCATACTTAATAGGCTTGAGTAAATCGATAGCAGATCAGGGTTTGGGTGGGGGAGACAGGTTGTTAAGAGCTACAACGGATAGCATTGCCTTTAGCTTGAAGAGACACGGCACACAGAAGATTGTCTGAACTTATTCCTTTGGATTTAGTGTAGAATTCTACCAAAAGAAAGCAACGATCCTCCTTCCCTGTTCCGGGGTCAATATACATAAATATGAGGGGCGATGCTGATGTTATAGATATTCATAGCTGGGATAAGAATAATCTTGAACAGAAAATTAGCATCCCCTACCACGCTTTTCAAAAAATAAGACACAAGATTAACCTTTCCGAAAGAGAAACTTTGATCTGGAATCGGAATAAAAACAATTATGGCATCTATCTTGAATGCATCTTAAATATTCAGGATACGGATTTAATAAATACAGGATACGGATTTAATAAATACAGTATACTTCAAGTATCTCGATGTACTGATCATTTATAACAAAATTATCATAGCAGGTAAGGAAATTGAACATAAATAAATTAAACAAAAATGGTGGTCCTTGAAATAGTTTCGTCCAACACCGTAAATTTTTAAGAAGTGAAAACATTAACCTAAAAAAGTGTGTCATAGAAATGTGTCATGTTCTTAAATAGATCAAGACTTTCATGTGTATGACACGCATGACATCAAACTCATTCAGAAATAGCTTAAATATCAGTTGTATACCTTTTTCTTTGTATACGGCTACTACGTCGAATATAGATTGAGTGCTTTGTTGACTTAATTTTTAACATGTTTATAAGTGATTGTGACAGATTTTTTTACGATTAAATGACTTTCAGATTCATTAGTTATAGCGCTTATAGGTAATAATGAACCAAGTAATAATAGAGGCTTGCATTAATTATAGTCTAACATAATTACGACACAGTACTAGGCATCTGCCAGCAAAATTATTCAATGGGCTCAAAATATCAATTAGTTATTTTTAGATTATAGTTTCAACAACTTATATATATATATATATATATATATATATATATATATATATATATCTCAGCATGCAGTGTGGGTATAGAAGAATCCAAATGAGTATCCTGTACAGACAGTGGTAAGATAACTTTCTAAGAGAGCTCTAAACATATAAGCATATAAATACATATAGAGCAAATATAAGAAAAATTAAGACAGATACGTTATTTCATAGTGAATCGGAAGTATGGGCCTATTCAGGTGAACCATCGTCAGCTTCCGTCTTTATTTAACAAAAGATTTTACATAAATTTTAATAATTTTTCTCATATAGATATATTGTAATTCTTTAACTACTTAGTTTTTGGTCATAATAAAATTAGGTTGGTTGGGTTTTAAGGCATTTCGACCTCTGTGGGTCATTTAATGCCAAATCATTTGTTGTAACACATCTTTTTTGGTCCATTATTCAAAAATTATTTCTTTGAAACATTTGTTGGATCAACTCAGTTTTTCTTAAATTATCCATTGGTTTCAGTCAAGTTACTTTAAAACATTCATTGCATTAACTCTTGCTCTTTGCATCATATATATCTCTGGGTTTGGTTAGTGTTATATTTTCTTGTATAGATTTACTTTTTTCAGAAAGGCTATTGGGGTTTGTTTTTGCAAATAGTTCTTTCAGACTGTTGGCATTTAAGTCTGGCGGATATGGGAAAGATTGCCACAATCCAGTAGGAAGTGCTTCACAGTATAGGACCATAATAAAATTAGACTAGTGCACATTTGTATTTAAACATGTTTAATACAATTATTCAATGGGCTCAAAATATCAATTAGTTATTTTTAGATTATAGTTTCAACAACTTATATATATATATATATATATATATATATATATATATATATATATATACATCAGCATGCAGTGTAGGTATAGAAGAATCCAAAGGAGTATCCTTTACATATAATGGTAGGATAACTCTCTACGAGAGCTCTAAAAATATATACATATAAATAAATATAGAGCAAATATAAGAAAAATTGAGGCAAACACGTTATTTCATGCCTATTTCAGGCGAACCATCATCAATGGTCCGCCTGAAATAGGCTTATACTTCCGATTCACCATGAAATAACGTGTCTGTCTTAATTTTTCTTATATATATATATATATATATATATATATATATGTGTGTGTGTGTGTGTGTGTGTGTGTGTGTGTGTGTGTGTGTGTTTATACTTCTGAGTTGAGGTAGAATTTACACTATTTACATTGTTCGGACTATTGTCCTTATCTTTAATGCCATGTTTATGACGTTTCGGCCGATGTACGCACTGGCCTTCTTCAACTGTTAGAAATTTAGAACTGAAGCCTTTGTTTCAATCACTGGGGTATATCATTCTCATTCCATGTGCGATTATACTCCTGGTAGCCATGTGTAGTTATCTCCCTTTAACTTAACTCTCTAAGTTATGTGTTCACAACTACTGTAGCTTGGTATTGAACTCACAACACTTTGGGTCAAGTCGCTGGAACTAATCAACGTGTGTATGTGGGAGGGGGCATTTTGACAAGATTATCTGAGTAAGAAACTCAACTGAAAATTTTGAATTTGATAGTTATACGAAATATGGAAGTCAAAACGGACGTAGGTACCTGACGAGCGTATGTAAATGGGTGACGGAATATTGTGTAGGGAGGACAAACGTTACTAAGATAAAATAAAATAGTACATATGGAGAAGGGGAAAGAGATGGAACACACACAAGTATTTCAGGGTGCGTTAGATAAATTTTCTTCTAAAAAACGCAAAAAGGAAAGTATATATAATTACCAAAAGTACATATAAATATCTTGAAATACTAAAGAGTAAATCTAAACTTATTTATAAATGGAACTTTGTGTGTGTGTGTGTGTGTGTGTGTGTGTGTGTGTGTGTGTGTGTATCTGTTACCTATAGACTCCAAAATGGTTGAACCGATTTTCTTGAAAATTTACACAGTTGTACTATAAGCGTCTGCGAGTGTTCTTAGCTAGGTTTTGTGTCGAGGTACCTCCGATCATTATCGGAAATCGATAATCGAAAAAATCGGGTTATAGAAGGAGTGGTCCGATTTTGATCAAATTTGATACTCTCATAGCCAAAGACATAAGAAACGATATTCAGAAGTTTCAAGGTTGCAGTTCTTAAAATAGTGCAGAAAATCGAAAATATGTATATATCTAAGGCAAGATGTTTGTATGTACTGTACGTCCTTTATACAAATCCACAATTTTTATCCGATTCTCACCAAACTTCACACAAATATTCTTTATGCTGAGTCTGAGCTCCAGGACCATGGATTAGTTTTAAAGCTTTCATTACACCCGAGCAACGCCGGGCTATACTGCTAGTTTATTCCAAAAAACGCAACTGACTTCAACCTTGACTTCCAGACGACTTCGGAATCTCCTGCATCTCTTCTGGATGGTTTTATTGTTAAAGCTGGTGAATGTTGCCATAATTCTTTCTTTCAATTAATCTTTGGTTTTACACGAAGATTTGTTACTCTCTCGCTCAACAGTACCCCACATATAATTCAGAGGGCTGCAATTTTGGATGTTAGGTAGCTAGATATGCGGGGTGATGTGGTCGCAGAAAATGTCTGCCAGCAATGACCGGATTCTCCTGCTCGTGTGGCATGATGTAGAGTTCTGTTACCAAACATAGGGTTTTCCAGAAGACATCCCCTTTACTTAGGGCTGTTCAACCTTCTCACTTGATATAGTTCTCCGTGTTGAGTAAGAGTCCCTGTAAGAAGATAAATGTAAACATAACGTTGCCATCACTCCAAACACCTTAATTTCTATTTAAATAAGTCCCTCTCTTTCCGAATACCTGCGCTGTCCTCAGATTAACACCCAAACAATCTGTAATGTCCGTATTATAACTTCCGGCGCAAATGATAAGCAGTACAGCAAAATATCTAGCGGAATGAATTGGGTTATGGTACTGTTTTTCTCACAGATGATACCCAAATGACCCTATTATACTGTGCAGTTGCAAAAAAACAAAAACAAAACAAAACAAAACAAAAAAACAACAACAACGCGCATGCACGAAATTAAATATATAAAATGGCGACAAATTACCCATCACTACATATATATATATATATATATATATATATATATAATAATAATAATATTTATTAATAAATTATAACATATCAATGTTATAATTTATTAATAAATATTATTATTATTATTAGCTCTACTTTGTATTGAGCACTTTTTTAAAAATAGTGTTTCTTTGGATGGGGAATATTATTCCACCCATACTTGGATATATATATATATATATATATATATATATATATATATATATATATATATATATATATATATATATTCTATTTGAAAACGAGTTATTACGTGACCTAGGTTTCTTCAATTAGTGATGTCTTAAGGCGATTTTCAATAACTGATTTTACCGTTTACCTTTTTATTTTTTTTAAGAACGCTCACGTAACGGTATTCTTTTGTTTAACGCTCACGTGGCAGGGAAATTTTGAACGCGCATTTTTTAAAAAAATAACAAGGAATTATAATGTTTTCATCTATGGTTGTATGAACCTAAGGGGTATTTTTTAGTATGGTTACGCTTAGACATAATTTCCGTTCTTTCATTCAGTAATTCATTTTTGTTTGGGTATAGCATAATCGCTAACTTTTCTTCCTGGCACAGTCTACATATTTTGCCACCGTTGTAAGGCTTGGCTGTTTTCACTATACTCCACATTATGTCTGGGTTTTTTCCATATTTTGATTTTAATTTTCACACGTGGCTATCTAATTTTGTACAGTTTTTTCAACAACGCCAGCAGCGAGAGTGTTCTATCTGATAACCGCTTCGAACGAGAGTTCTACACGGCAACCAAAGAACATAGCGTAAAGCCTTAAATAGCTGCTGTTTATGAAATTTTTACTTTTCTCCAGGGCTCAATCACTTAAGCGAGAGCATAAATAAACCATCCCCAGATATGAAAACTCAACACATCATATAAAGTGGTTATAAATTATAATCCATTTCAATGAAATAAGTTCATCTCATCAGACCACGTGTATTATGTATAAAGATTTTCCCAGAATATCTAAAAAATTTTAACGAAATGGAAACTAAATAACATAACTCAGAACTTGTAAGGGTCACCAAGGTTAAGGGAGAAAAATTTAATTGGGCAGAATGGGGAGTGACCATAAATTCATTACATGCTCAATCACAAGCACACGAATACGTATACACATATACCCATACATATCAACATACATGCGCATACGCAGATGCACACATATACATATGCACACATATACAATACTTACACACATATCCATACAAATATGCCGATGTATACACACACATATACACACATCCATCCATTGAACTTTCAATACAGATCTATCGCTTAATATTTTAGATTAAATAAATCTCTTTGGATTATCCTTGCCGCTCACGTACTTGAGCAGAAAGAAAAATATTAGAATAAATTTCACACTGTTCTTGGCATCTCATCTATCTATCTATCTATCTATCTATCTATCTATCTATCTATCTATCTATCTATCTATCTATCAGTGTCTGTTTCTATCTATCTATCTATCTATCTATCTATCTATCTATCTATCAGTGTCTGTTTCTATCTATCTATCTATCTATCTATCTATCTATCTATCTATCTATCTATCAGTGTCTGTTTCTATCTATCTATCTATCTATCTATCTATCTATCTATCTATCTATCTATCTATCTATCTATCAGTGTCTGTTTGTTTCTATCTATCTATCTATCTATCTATCTATCTATCTATCTATCTATCTATCAGTGTCTGTTTCTATCTATCTATCTATCTATCTATCTATCTATCTATCTATCAGTGTCTGTTTCTTTCTTTCTATCTATCTATCTATCTATCTATCTATCTATCTATCTATCTATCTATCAGTGTCTGTTTGTTTCTATCTATCTATCTATCTATCTATCTATCTATCAGTGTCTGTTTGTTTCTATCTATCTATCTATCTATCTATCTATCTATCTATCTATCTATCAGTGTCTGTTTCTATCTATCTATCATTTCTATCTATCTATCTATCTATCTATCTATCTATCTATCTATCTATCAGTGTCTGTTTCTATCTATCTATCTATCTATCTATCTATCTATCTATCTATCTATCTATCTATCTATCTATCTATCAGTATCTGTTCATATCTATCTATTTATTTTGATAATTGAGCAGTACTAAGTAAGAGTTTGGCGAGAAATCCATCGATCTAGATCTACTATCTAGACTTAATAAAATGTTCAGTTTTAAATTACTTGTGATAATGAAAACAAAGATGAGAAGAACAGTTTGCTTGTAAATACTATCAATAAGGATAGCTTCTAATCGTATTCATTGTAAATTCCCTGTGATACTAACAACAAAGATAAAGAAAACAGTTTGCATGTGAATAGTGTAAATAAGGATAACTCATCCTCCGTGAAATCCAGAAAGAAAAATATTAGAAGCACGCGTTCTTGGCATTCGTTTCCGAGTTTCTGGTAGATTAACAGCCGGATTCAAATTACATCTAAAAGCGTCTAAAAATGATGTAAGAGAATACCAGTCAAAAATTTGTAAGTTGACAGTTATTCATATCATAAAGAATATTTCAAGATTAAAAGAAAAAAAAAAGAAACTTTGTTTTCTAATCCAAAATAAAAAGTTAGTTTGGAATAAAAGAAAAGGTTGAAAAAAAAAAAAAAGAAAAACAAAAGGAAAATCCTCAATCAAATATAATTTGATTTCAGGACAAATAAAAAAGAGATTGGAATAAA
>JBBBDQ010000352.1:2235000-2295000 GCA_037127315.1 Ascarosepion bandense
TCGGTAAATATCTGAAATTCTAAGACAAAACATTTTCATTAAACCGAAAATACTTTTTGGTATTCACGTTTTTTGTTAAAATGACGGAAAATCTTTGCTGTTCTTCGGATGCCCGCTCCTTTAAACCAGATATGGAGGTTTATGAAGCGTAGTTTAGATGTTGCACAAAGTCACAAATAGTGAGGACCAAACTCACTCTTTAATTGCAATTGATCTAGTGAGACAAGACAAGGTTGCTAACCATTGCTTTACGTTAAAGTGCCCTAACTATATCCAAATTTTAGGTCAGTTCAGAAAGAAGAAAAGCAATTTAATATAAACAATAATATATATATATATATATATATATATATATATATATATATATATATATATATATATATATATTGTTTTTCTTTAATCCGAATTGGAAGAATAGGAAGGTAAATTCCAAGAACCTGATCCAAATTAATATTAAAAAAATTTAATATTAAAAGATAATGCAGGTGGAGAGCTCAATATACTTAAAAATACAGAGCCAATATAAATTAGAGAAAATTTTCAAAATTCAAAGGTGCCGGATGCACATTTCGACATGAGATCTCTAACAGAGATTCCACGTCACCTCAGCGACATTGTTCTGTTCTAAATGGAGAAGGCCCTGGGGTAAAGGGAGAGGGGAAAAGTTAACAACGGTCAAGAATTGAGAGTTCCCTTAAGTTCAGGGTAGAGGGAGAAAGACAGGGTATCAAATATCAAATGGTAGAGGCTGAGGTGACGTGGAATCTCTGTTAGAGATCTCATGTCGAAATGTGCATCCGACACCTTTGAATCTTGAAACTTTTATCTAATATATATATATATATATATATATATATATATATATATATATATATACAGCTAACCTAGAGAGGCAACGAACCTACCAAGGTTTCACCACATTGGATCTTCAGGGAAATTTGGCTAAAGAGGCTAAATGAAAGCGAAAAGATACAATAAACTCGGTGTCTTCTGTTTCGATAACGTCGGTTTCCGAGTTTCTTATATATTTTTGCCTTCATTTAGCCTCTTTAGCCAAATTCCCCTGAAGATCATATTTGGTGAAACTTTGGTAGGTTTGTTGGCTCTCCAGATTAGTTATTTACTTAGTTTTGCTCTACTTGCGTATTGAGCACTTTTTGTTTTAGGTTACTCGTCTCGGGTTTTTTTTTCTTTGGGATACGTACTTTGACTGATGTTCAAGTGCTTAACTCGTTCTTTTTTATTACTATTTTTTTCCTTCCGCGTATGTACCCGGAGGGTTTTTCGAAACAAGTATAACGACAAGTTTACATATATATATATATATATATATATATATATATATATATATATAAATGTAAACTTGTCGTTATATATATTATGCTCTCATTACGATTGAGCTCTCTGGAGAAGAAAATTTTAAAAAGTTTTCACTTCTCCTATATGCGTAACTCTTCAGAAATGAATTGAGTTCTTTCGGTGACTGGCGTGTGTATACACTGCTTATATACAACACGTTAAAATTTCCCTTCTCTGCTTCCATGCGCCTATGGCTTAGGGCGTAGCGACTCCGACTGATACCAAATCGCTCGTGTTTCGATCCCGGCTAGAAGCAAGTGTCTAGCCACCCTGATGAGCTGTGAAACAGGCTTGTATCTGGATGACTAATATATATATATATATATATAGTCATTCGCAGACAGATCTGTTTCGCTGTATCACAGCTCATCAGTACGGTTAGACTCAGATTGCTTTTTAACCCAGGATTGAAACCCGACCGAATTGGCGCCAGGCGGCGATTCTACCTCTGGGCTATGGGCGCTCGGTAGAAGTAGGTAGACTTTTTAGCGTATACATTATCATTATACACGCCTAATAGCCAGAGTGCTCTAATTCATTACTTAATGAGCGATGCGTACATGCCAGAGTAGCTACTGTTTTTCAAAGTCTACCATTCTTCCAGAGTGCTCAATCAGGATGTGAGAGCGTAAATAATCATCCGCAGACAGATCTGTTTCGCTGTATTACAGCTCATCAGTACGGTTCGACTTTAACCCGATACTTTATCTAGGGTAATGGTGGCTTATTCCGATCCAAATCCTTTTAAAAGCTCTCCGATTCTCTTACGGGGTTGAGTTTCGGATCACTTTTGGATGTCTCGTCGAGTTCTTTATCATCTCGTCTACGATTGTCTGTCTGAATATTTGCTTGAATATGTGTGATGCGGAGTTGCTATTTTCATTTTTAAAATAATTTCATTTCAAGCAAAGAAAGGAGTTGCTGAGTGTTAGAGAACAATAAAAGAACAAGAATTAGAAAAACAAGAATAACGATTGGCGTTACATTTTTATTTTTGAGGATTTAACTTTCACTGGGAAAAGAGAGTTACACAAGCAAGAAGTGCAAAAGACGAAATTGTTAGCATAGAACTTACGGTTACATTTGTCCATTTCAACTCTAAAATAATGAGATCTAATACTGCTCTTAAATTCCTAAAGTCCATAGAAGAAAAGTTCACCAGAACATGGAATTATTTGTAGAAAATGCAACGCGAAGCTACATACGGGGGTAGAAAAGGGGCTGAAGCTGAGATACTAGGCCAGAACCAATAAAAGTGCAGATTATTCTTTGGGTTTTAGTTAGAATATCTCAGTAGATAGAACGAATATCAGACCAAATGTGGCAGCAATATTCAAACAAGGACTAATAGATAGACTGATAGATAGATAGATAGATAGATAGATAGATAGATAGATAGATAGATATGAACAGACTGAGATAGATAGATAGATAGATATGAACAGACTGAGATAGATAGATAGATAGATAGATAGATATGAACAGACTGAGATAGATAGATAGAAAGATAGATAGATAGATAGATATGAACAGACTGAGATAGATAGATAGATAGATACATACATACATACATACATACATACACACATACATACATACATATGTAAGATAACTTGTGCCGAAAAAAATTTTCTAGCACAGTGAAACAACTTACCTAGAAGCAGAGCTATCAATTGATTCAATATAATCTTTCCCTTTCATGTCAGTGGAAAGCGTTATTTCCAAAAGTTTCAAGGAGGTATTCTCCCAGAGGTTAGCATCAGCCATGCTAATAGTTGATAAAAAGAGTCCTCTAAGAGGACTAATAGAGAGTATCTTTGTTTTAGAGGCCTTAAAATTATCAAGCCATTTCTTACTCCAGTTAACAACTGATTGTAGTTTATTGTTTTAGATCCGCTATTAATTTGACTTTATCGAACTAATCCGACTTGCTATTCAGACAAAAAAAAAAAGAAAAAAAAAGAAAAGAGTTTTCACTCTTTACGTTAAGATATGAATAAATATTTAAAGTTAGCTTATTGCCCTCATAATTGTTGTTATCACAACGATTAGGAAGTTGTAATTTCGGCCTTCCTCTTGGGATTGTCGATTCTGGTGACCTTCAGGAAAGTTTGAACGAAATCCTTCATTTAATCTGCGGTGGTAGTTGTTCTTGTTCCGCTGACCATGACCATGTATATATATATATATATATATATATATATATATATATATGTGTGTGTGTGTGTGTGTGTAATTGAATTTCTGTATGCCTTGTATATTTATATTCTTACACGGACACCTCTCGGATCTCGGCAATGGCATTGATTTCTTGCCACTCTGCAGTTAAATGCTAAAATATTTATGGACTATTTTCAATATTACCACACGAAATTTGGTAATTATTTTTCATTAAAAAGATGATGACTTCAAATTAATTTCCTCTCTTCGCGATTTGAAATTTGATATAATTCTAGTTACTTTGAATTCTTCCTTAAGACCTCTTCCTCCTAGACTCCAAATTCCTGACATCCGCCATATCTATCTTCATAAAGATTTGTCATAGAAAATATATGTTGAGCATGCGTAGTTCTATTTTTGTCTTCAAGATTTAAATTTCGTATTCAATAAATCAAATCTGTTTTTCAATACTTTTCTACCTTTTGCCGTCAAATCAAATATGATGTTATGATAAAACGCTGTTTTAGGTGAAGAAATTAAATTACTTGATAGAAATAATTCATCCACTGAAAATAATAAATTATGGTCCGGTAGCAAAATTTATTTTTTATATAAACGGAGTAACTATTCTTTGAACAAAAACGTTTAGTATATTGTTTTAAAAAAACAAATGTTTTAAAGCTTGAACAAGAAACATGAGAAGTGACAGAAATGAATATAGAATCAAAACTCTGTTTTACATTTTTGATAAAATGTTTTGATTTATAGAGTGTGGAAGTTTCACGCTGGAGAAAATTATCAATCAAAATTTTAGGATCTAATGATGCCTTTCTTCGCGATCTCAGTGAGGATGGAACCTGAGACACTTGAATACAAAATCCAAAATATAAAAGAATTATCTAAAGTCTGGACACATCGGAAATCAAACCAAGTATATCTTTGTTTACCTTCATCAATTTAAATATCTTTTTGTCGAAAGAAGAAAGAATATAACATGATTTCTTTTTTTCAGGGATATGTTAAAGGAAAAGGTGTACTCGATGAAAATTACAGGTGCAATACACTTAATTACCCGCATAAAGAGTGCTAAAATAATGTCAATGGGGAGTTATTGCATCGAGTTCATGTGAATCTTGCAAACAGTATCAAATTTTGCATCACAAATGGCTGAAATCAATTGAAAATGTTATTTGTTAATAAACCAATTCAATAAAATGTTGAAAATTTCATTTCTAGAAAATGAGAATTTTTGCCTATGTGTCCGGACATTCTGTATAAGCAAGCCGGATCAGATTTATCCTACAAAGGCGATCATTATTTAAAACCCACAGGAGAGCAACAATCTCTTTATTAAGTGTATCGATTATGCAGGCCGGTAGACGTAATTCACACACTTAAAAAGCAGTGTCTCTACTCAAACATATCTATCCACAAAATAACGACAAGTGTAGCAGAGGTTAACGAAAAACAAATAATCAATTTATTAATTTGCAGTTCGCATATGAATTAATATATATATATATATATATATATATATATTACGGAAAGAAACGAAGATTATAAACAACCGACAACTTGAAATGATTTGTTCGAACATTATTTTTGATCGATACTCGTATTTAAGTAGATATTCTGTTTATAATGATACACATTTTCGTAACAAAAATTTATCATAAATAATCAGGCCGGTAGTATATAATCAGGCCGGCAGAAATGAATATATAACACTGTTTGATTATAAACAGAATATCTACTTAAATACGAGTATCGATCAAAAATAATGTTCAAACAAATCATTTCAAATATATATATATATATATATATAATAAAAAGTGTGAGAAGCTGTGAACGCTTTCTTTAAAATATATATTTATTGTTTTGGTATTTATACAAGCTATGGAGTATTAATTGGTCATGATTTGCGCTACACGAGTCTAAAATTGACTCTCTTCAGGCGAACAAATTCGTTGTTTTACGTTTGGGTTTCTCTAAGTATATATATATATATATATATATTTCTGAGAGAGAGAGAAAGAGAGAGAGAGAGAGAGGATGTGATGGATAAATTGTCGCGTAAATAACTCAAAAATTAAAATAACCCAGACATTTCATTTTAAGAGATATATTTACCAGAATCTTCAAATATGAAGGAGTATATTTGTTCAATAAAATCGCCATTGGCTTCAACTACGGTCTTCAAACGACTTCGGTCTTCAGACAACTCTGTTGTGTGATCTCCTTCCTTTAAGTTGATGAACACTGACATAATCCTTGCCTAAAGTTCATTCTTGTTGTTACAAGGAGTTTTGTTAGTCTCTTGCTTAACTGCATCTCACACATAATAATCAAGAGGGTTGCCATCTGGGGATTTAGCTGGCCAAATATAATGGGTGATGTAGTCACAGAAATTTTCTGACATTCATGAGAGGGATTCTTCTGCTTGTGCGGCATGGTGCAGAGTTATGTTTCCTATACATTAGGCCTTATAGCAACTTACCTTCTTGACAGAGTAGCACTGCCTCTTGAAATCACTTGATATAGGCCTTCGTGTTAAGTCTAAATCCCCGTGGAAAGATGAATAGTGGCATAACATCGCCATCACTAGTAATCACTCTAAATCACCTTCGTAATCACCATTAGACTCATTCAACTCTTTTCACATCATCTGCACGGTTTTTAGATTCACATTCAAACACTCTGAAAAGTTTGTATTCTAGCTTCTGGTGTGAATGCCAAGTAGTACAGTATTCCGTTTCTAAATTTCTGTTCGAGTGAAACACATCATGGTGCTGTTTTTCTTAAATACGGTGCCCAACTAACCCTACTGTATAGTGCAGTCGACAAAATCTTGCATTCGCGAAATTAAATATATAAAAATAGCGAAGATTTAGTCATCCCTCCTTCAATATATACATATATATATACATATATATATATATATATACATACATACATACATACATAGCCATCCGTAGACAGATCTGTTTTGCTGTATCACAACCCATCAGTGCGGTTACACATCCGACTACTTTTTAACAAAGGATTGAAACCCAACCAAATTGGCGTCAGTCGTCGATTCAACCTTTGAGCTACGGGCGGTCGGTAGAAGGAGCCAGACCTTTAGCGTGTGATGTATCATACGCCAGTGGCCAGAGTGCTCTAATTCATTACTGAATGAGCGATGCGTAGATTCTAGAGTAGCTACTGTTTTTTCAAAGTCTACCATTCTTTCAGAGTGCTCAATCAGGGAGTGAGAGCGTATATATATATATATATATATATATATATATATATATATATATATATATGCGAGTGAATACAGAACGAAGAATTCTTACAACGTCCAAAACATTAATTTAAAACAGTGCTCGATATATAATATATAGAGCTGTGAATATTTATTATAAATTCTATTTACACACCGCCTGATGAGGCATTGAAACTTCAATGCTGAAACGAGCGTACCTTCGTAGCGGTTATATATAGAATAATTATGTACATGTTCTAAAATGTAATTTATAATATATATATATATAAGTGCGCGCGCGCGCGCGTGTGTGTGTGTGTGGAAAGCAATTCTTATTTCTAAGTTTACTGAAATTAAAACATTTAGTATACCTAAGTGTTTTGTATACAGTGGAATGGAATCCATTTTTAGTCAATTATTTGCTTATAGAATCTCGACATTTATCATGCACTGTTTCAGTTCTGTTGTAGTACGTGAGATCGATTTTACCAGCAGCGTGTTCCCTTCTGTCCGTAAGGATGCTTTGCCTACCCACCAACAAAATTATTTATTGTTGTGAATATCAGTGTGAGGTTGATTATGTGGGATAGACTATGTGGGAGAAAAATTGTGCAACATATCCGTAGACACGCCAATAAAATCCGGACACTCACAAATACATGAGTTTGCCATTGGTGAACATTTGTTAACCCTCTAGGGCCATTCGTATCATATTTGATACAGTATGAAAACAATCCTTGAAAGAAATATTTTCCTGAAAAATTTTTAAGAGAAATATTTTATGAATTTCAAATGAAAGCAGTACTGACTGCTCAGTCAATGAATACCAAATATTTCCTTATAGGGAAATACCAAATGTTTCCTTATAGGGAAAATACTGTATCAAATATGATACGAATGGCCCTAGAGGGTTAAATTCGAACACTTGCAGGACGTAAGTTTTTTTCCACCAACTTGACTGTTTTCAGGTATGGAACTCACAAGTCTTTGGGTCAATTCACTTTTTGAATTATATTTGGGCCATCTGTCATTGGGGAAATCATTGAGTGAATTTTTAGGAATTGTAAACCTAAGGATGTGCGTTGTGGTGCAGTGGATATCGGCTCGGAACGAGAAATCGGGGAACCGAGTTCGAATTCCAGTTGAATTCATTGCATTCACTTACGCGCAAATACCCTTGGGAAAGGTATTAATCCGTCTCTTCCCACCAGTTATGGGTTAAATAATATAGATAGATATAAAAATGAATTCATATATAGAGATATGAAGAGACTGAGTAGATAGATCGACAACAATGTATTAACTATGATAAATGAATATATAATACACACACACACACACACAAACACATATATATATTATTTTTTTATTTTAGCAGATGATTTTAAGAATTCTTATGCATACATATCTAAACTTATAAATAGAACTTTTTGTATGTGTGTGTGTCCGTTACTTGTAGACTTCGGAACGGCTGAACCGATTTTCTTGAAATGCTACACAGTTGTACTATAAGCGTCTGCGATTGTTCTTAGCTAGTTTTTGTGTCGAAGTATCCCCGATAAATATTGAAAATCGATAATCGAAAAAATCTGGTTATAGAAGGAGTGGTCCGATTTTAATCAAATTTGATACACTCATAGACAAAGACATAAGAATCGATATTCAGAATTTTCAAGGTGGCAGTTCTTACAATAATGCAGAAAACCGACAATATATATATATATATATATATATATATATATATATATATATATATATATAAGGCGTGATGTTTGTGTGTGTCTGTTTATCTGCCTGTATATTTGTATTCTTCAGCCCTTTTATTTTAGTTTTGGCTCTAAGTAGGTATAATTGTAGTTCTTAGTCTCAGCCATGATACCATTTACTCAGAGGACTTATTTAGCCTTCAAAATTCAGTTTACGACGAAAAAACTTATTTGATATCGATACAAGGAAGTCAAAATTTGACTTACATCCATTCATTTTTCTTTCAGTCTACGGTTTCGCTTTAACTGGAAACAATGATTGCTTTGTAGTCTTTCGTGCCAACGTCCAAAGAGTCTGAGCTCCAGGACGATGGATTAGTTTTAAAGCTTTCATAACACACGAGCAACGCCGGGCTATACTGCTAGTATATATATAAGTGTCAGTGTGTGTGCGTTTGTGTATGTGAGTATTTGTGTGTATATTTGTGTGCGTGTATATGTGTGAGTGCCAGTGTTTGGCACATTTCCTGTATTCCTATGACATAATGCAGAATATCATTGATGGAGTCCGGGATTTAGCAGTGATAATTTCTATGTCCACAATGCATATCCGTATATATCACGTACTATATAGCTATTGATTTATCTATCTACATACGTATATATACATGCGTACACTACGGGCCATAATTATTAGCCCCCCCCCCCCCCCCAGTTTTTTCAAAAGAAAGTATATATTTCATACTATTCTATTTTTAGTATTTATTGCCAAATGAAAATAGAATAGTTCTTTGGTTGTTATTACTTTGCAAAATTTTACAAGGCAAGGAAGCAAAGATGAACTTGTCAGAATCATCCTAAATTTTCTTCATTCTTTCATTGATGAAACTGCAATATAGGTAATTATTAAATATTTGTAAATCCATATGATGCATATATATATATATATTGTCATCCGCAGACAGATCTGTTTTGCTGTATCACAGTTCATCAGTACGGTTAGACTCCGATTGCTTTTTAACCCAGGATTGAAACCCGACCGAATTGGCGTCAGTCGGTGATTCTGTCGAGCTAGACCGCAAAATGCAGACGCTAAGTCGAATCTATCAAACAAACAAATACTTACACAACGTCCACCCTCGTCACTTTAAAAAACATAGATTAATATCAAAACAAACTGGCTAAACATAGCTTAAAATTCTATTGGGCTATCCGTAGGATTAGTAGTCATGATAGTATAGATATCATTACATAACGAAGCAAGCTTCTGTCGTAAAATGTACAAAAGAAATTATATATTTTCTGACTCAGATAACATCCTCTCTTGGCATCTCCCTGAGGCTGCTAAAAATTTGTTCACTTTGCAAATATGACCCAGGGAATAAATAATTTTTTTTGCGCTCAGAGGTAGATCAAAATTTTTGAACGCTAAAAATTTTTTTCAGAAAGCCAAAATTAGGGGTAGAAAAATATATATTATCACCCCACAAAATCAGGGGTCAGTTTATATATTGATTACAATATAGAATCGATCACCCTATTTTATATATATATATTTTTTTAATCATATCACCCCGAGCAAGGCGGTAACGCCACTGTTGTGCAGGGGGCAACGTAAGAGTGAAAAGATTGGAAAAGAGAAAGCCGGGAACCACATCCTAAACAGGGAACAAGGCACGAGCCTCTTCACCTGTTCAATAGATATCTATATCTATATAAGTTGCCCCTTCCCATCCCACCCTAATCCAATACAGAAATTCTACATTGTTATCTATATCTATATAAGCGAAGAGGGTGGAAGTTGTGTAAATATTTGCGAAGTAAATTTATCATATGCTTTTTATTCTTATTATTCCTTAAGCTACCTGAGTGAAACCGGGCTAAATTGCTAGTGTCGTCATAGACTTAAATTTAATTTCCTAATAATTAATGGAAAATTAAAATTTCATTTTTTCTTATTAGACATATAATTAAATTATATAATAACTTCACGTTCTTAAATCTATTTTTCTTATAGTTCTATCGTTTTAATTTTTAACTTATTTTTAACCAGTTTATTTTGGTATTAACATTATTCGTGACCCTTTGACAGTGGCCTTGCAACGCCACAATGACATCCGATCTGTTAAAGTCTAGAACTTTGCATCAATACCTCAAACTTCACAGAGGCTTACTTCGTTGTGTAGAAGAAATACTAAGCCTAACCCATGTTTCTAATGGTATTTATATTTATGTATTTATATTACATAAGGTCTTTTCTAACATAGAGTGGGGGAATGCACGTGAATGTACTAAGGAAAATACTGCATGATCCCCCCCACTGTCTTGCTGGTGTCGATATTACATCAATCCCACCTATTTTATGGAAGTAAGAAAGGTGCAACGACAGGTTTGAAGTATCCGGAGCATGGCGGCTTTTCTCGACTCAGTTAAAAGGAGAACATAGAATGTTTTCATCCTGGTCAAAAGACCGAGAAAATTGATTTACACCTGACTAGATTAGATATAGCCCAAAGCTTCAAGTATGGATCACTCGGTGGATCTAGATAAGCTTGGTAGCCATAACACGACAGCGAATTGACGAAGTGAATGAAAACTTTATCCTTGTTGGACGATCAGCCTTCGGGTGAAGAGGACCTGCCCTTCGACATACCCTCGACTGGGGTAAATAAACAAGCGACCGACCCCGCAATAAAATCGACTTTCTATACATCTCATCTTTGTGGGATGGATTGGGTACTAAAGTACTAAAGTGTTACACTAAACATCCATCGAAGTGGAACAAGGACGAAAGTAGGGTGCACCCCAGCTTGTGCCCAATACTCAGTCGTAATTGATGTAACGAGGCATGCGGGTTTACTATTGCAGTATGTCGAAGTGAACCCCTGTTTTTAAATGTTTAAAATGAATACAGTCTTTAGCTTTAATGATTTTGACGATTCAGAATTGTTGGTTTTATTGGAATTTTTGCTTTGAAACAATATCAAAAAACGTGCTTTTTTATTTTTCTGAAGATACGGGGAAACCATAATAGTAAACATATCAATCTAGAAAATTAAATTATATTTGGGAAAGGCATGAACCCACATCTTTCCCCTCCGGATAATTAGTACCACTGGTACCAGCAAATTATCTCCAAATAGTTCTTATATCTATACAATTTATTCAGTTCACTCAAGACTTGTCGAGCCAGTTTTATCAAACGAATCTGTCTCATCTCAAAGGACATAAAAATTCATATTGGGGGTTTCAGTGTGAATTTGTATGCATAGATAGAGCTCAGCCGCATCTATACACACTTTCATTTTGAGATATTATAATCCGAGAAATTCTAGGCTGATTTGAACTCAAGTTTTTTTTATATACGAGGGTCATTTAATAAATAAGGTGAATTTTTCGGTATAAGAACCTTTAATACAGATAGAAGCTTACTTTTTTTTTTCAACGTAGTCTTCCAGCAGTGTCACACACTTTCCCCATCTGTGCACAAGCTTCCGTATTTCCTCAGCGTAAAAATCTTTGGACTGATGTCTCAGCCATTCACTAACAGCACTTTAGACTTCATCGTCACTTTTAAACATCGTGCCTCTTGTGAAAGATTTCAAGGGACCAAACAGGTGAAAGTCTGAAGGGGCAAAGTCTGGGATGACACTGCTGAGACAACTTGACCCTTCTCTGTCTGTGCGCTGCAGTAAGCATCTTGGCACTCACCGGCAGGTGACCTTTGAGTAGGCAAGGTCATCATGGACAATTTTGTGTGCTGTCCCAACAGATAGGCTCAAAGTCCTTGCAATGACATCCACTGTCACCCTTCTGTCTGACTGATCATTGACTGATTCGATCACCTCAGGAGACCTCACTTCTGTAGGCCTCCCAAGCCTGTCTTTATCTTTAATCCTGCTCCGTCCTTCTTTAAACAATTTAGCCAACTTATAGACATTTTTTGGCTGAAACATGTGGCACCATACCCAGTTAACATTCTCCTATGAATTTCAACTGGTTTGCACACTTCAGCAACCAAAACTTGATAACTGATATCTGTTCAATCCTGGAGCATGCTTCTTGCTCGGCCATCTTTGTTAATCTATAAGTTTTGTTATTTTTCAATCTGAAAAAAAAAGTTAAATCACTTTGAAAAAGTAGTAAAGGAAAAAAAATTAAAAAAAGTAAGCTTCTATCTGTATTAAAAGTCATTATACCGAAAAATTCACCTTATTTATTGAATGGCCCTCGTAGAAGTCCTTATACCAAAAAATTCACCTTATTTATTGAATGACCCTCATAGAAGTCCTTATACCAAAAAATTCACCTTATTTATTGAATGACCAAACCAAGGCTATAAAACACAGTATATACTCATAGCTGGAAAAGAAGATGGATTCATACCTTTTTGCAAATAAGTGAATTTAATGAATTCGACTGGAATTCGAACTCAGCTCTGTGATTCCTCAATTCGAGTCGCTCTCTTACCGCGCAAGATATGGAATACTTCGATGTTGTGTCATTTTAAGCAAGATTTTCTCGCTAGATCAAATAAGGCTATATAAGAAGATTCATATTTAAAACAATTTATCTCCGAAAAAATGTTTTCTAGTTTTAAATATCCGACAAAAGGTTGATAAGCCGTAAAAAGCAAATCACTCAGTCGGACGCGCTTTTCGTCCATTTAATTCACGCATTTTTCTTTTATTCTTTCCATTCTTATTGCTTTTTCCCCTTTCTCGCTTAACGCAGTCCTTGTTTTTATCTTCTAAACTTTTTTTTTCCAATTTCTCTTCCGTTTTGTCGACTGAGAAACAGTAAAGCAGAAAGCAAGAATTAGTTATATTATGTATCAGTTGAGAGTCAGTCAGATGACGTTAATCGCCACTAAATGCGAAGAGAGCTTGTCAGTCCAGGTAAGCAATGATTTAAGTCGAGGACGCATAAGTGAAACATTTCAAACCATCCGTCAATGGTTGCAAATCTCAAGAGTGATTAGGACGAACATAGAGAAAAGAACTCCGGCATTCATTTGTCATGAATGACAAGATGGCGAACGGTGCAAGTACTGAGCACAAAAGGCGGGAAAAATGGAACAATTTGGCACGTTAGTTTTTATTTTATATTGTACTTAGTTTCAATGAGACGCCTTCTCCATCCTTTACCAAATAGCCGGCCTCTTGTCATTATATATAATTTGTAGATTTTAGACATGGAAGAAGATATATCATAGCATTAACATATGCGTAGATAAATTTGATTGGTACACCAGACGCACTAGATCTATCTATCTATCTATCTATCTATCTATCTATCTATCTATCTATCTATCTATCTATCTATCTATCTACTATCCCAGACTGTTCATATCTATCTATCTATCTATCTATCTATCTATCTATCTATCTATCTATCTATCTATCTATCCCAGACTGTTCATATCTATCTATCTATCTATCTATCTATCTATCTATCTATCTATCTATCTATCTATCTATCTATCTATCCCAGACTGTCTATCTATCTATCTATCTATCTATCTATCTATCTATCTATCTATCCCAGACTGTTCATATCTATCTATCTATCTATCTATCTATCTATCTATCTATCTATCTATCCCAGACTGTTCATATCTATCTATCTATCTATCTATCTATCTATCTATCTATCTATCTATCCCAGACTATTCTATCTATCTATCTATCTATCTATCTATCTATCTATCTATCTATCTATCTATCTATCTATCCCTAGACTGTTCTATCTATCTATCTATCTATCTATCTATCTATCTATCTATCTATCCCTATCTATTCTATCTATCTATCTATCTATCCCATCTATCTATCTATCTATCTATCTATCTATCTATCTATCCCTATCTATCTATCTATCTATCTATCTATCTATCTATCTATCTATCTATCTATCTATCTATCTATCTATCTATCTATCTATCTATCTATCCAATACTGTTCATATCTATCTATCTTATATCTATCTATCTATCTATCTATCTATCTATCTATCTATCTATCTATCTATCTATCTATCTAATACTGTCTATCTATCTATCTATCTATCTATCTATCTATCTATCTATCTATCTATCTATCTATCCCAGACTGTTCTATCTATCTATCTATCTATCTATCTATCTATCTATCTATCTATCTATCTATCTATCCCAGACTGTTCATATCTAATCTATCTATCTATCTATCTATCTATCTATCTATCTATCTATCTATCTATCTATCTATCCCAGACTGTTCATATCTATCTATCTATCTATCTATCTATCTATCTATCTATCTATCTATCTATCTATCTATTCCAGACTGTTCATATCTATCTATCTATCTATCTATCTATCTATCTATCTATCTATCTATCTATCTATCTATCTATCTATCTATCTATGTTCAAAGCTAACATGTTTATGTATAAACATAATATATAAAGCATTTGAGGTGGTTTAAACAGGTATACTCCTTGGTATAAGAACATATAAATTGCTATTAACAGTCTGGGATAGATAACAACCTAAAATATGGGTTGGGACAAAGAGATAGAATGTACTTAAATTATCTAATATGCCTAATCCAGTATTTATACATGCAAATTACCACACACACGCATACACACAACACATACATACATATACACACACACACATATATATGTATGTGTGTGTGTGTGTGTGGTAATTTGTATGTATAAAATGATTGTTCCTCGCCGTTTTTACAGTGATTTGGGTCAAACGGTGGGAAACAAAATACTTTAGTATTTGTCTATATTTCAGAGATGTGGTAGTATTTACATTATTCGGACTATTGTCCTCATTTTGTACAACATTTCAGCCGTTGTACGCTCCGGACTTCTTCAGGTGCTAGGAATTTCGAACCGAAGACTTTATTACAATAATTGGGGTATATCACCCTCATTCCTTGCGTAAAGCTCCGATTGGAAGTCATGAGTTATCTCCCTCTAACCCTGCAAGTTACTTGTTCATCTGGTATTGAACTAACAACTCTAAGAGTCAAGTTAGGAACTAATCAACGTCTATATCCACTGGGCCACATGCCCTTAAGGACAACAACGCAATAAAGATGGGGACAATAGTCCGAATAATGTTAACACCATAAACAAAATACTTATTTGATATTAGCGCGGCTTCCGGCCTATCACGTTGAATACACCGGTTCTCGCGCGATCACCGAAGTTAAGCAACGTTGAGCCTGGTCAGTAATTAGATGGGTGACCGCTTGGGAATACCAGGTGCTGTAAGCGCATAGTAACGGATGTGCATTTTAGTGCAGTGGTTAACGGCTCGGAAAGAGAAATCGGTGAGCTGAGTTCGAATTCCAATTGAATACTGTGCATTGGGAAAAGATACTGTACTTGGGAAAGATATTAATCTGTCCCTTCTCTCCAGTTATGTGTTAAATAACAAGGGTTGGACTTGGGGACCCTGCCCTTAAAAACAAATCCCAATGAATCTTGATACTCGAAAAGAAAAATGTATTGCTAGACAAAAAAACTTATATAAAAAAACAAATATAAATTGTTGAAAGAAAAAGGTATTACCAGCAAGAAATAAATAAATAATAGTTGGCAATAAATGACCCACCGAGGTTGATTTGCCATAAAAACAAAATAACCAACCAATAATATTAGCTCAATGTTTTATTACCATCAGCATTCCCTGTGATATATATATATATATATATATATATATATATATAGCAAAAGTATTAGGACAAGAACAATTTGATCTTTTATGAGGCATATTGACAGAAAATAAACAATTTAATTAAAGTAATTTTATTTGATTTACTCAGCAAATGAAAAAATACCTGTTTACAAAATAAATTCAATATTTAGTATAATAGCCTTTTGCTTTGATCACAGCCTTCATTGGCATCACAAGCTTCTTTAAGGTAAAACTTGTATTTGTTCCTAAAGTGTGTCTTGTGAAGTAACATTAGATTTATCAATTTTTTATCCAAAATATCTCATAGATGTTCTATAGAGTAATTTCAAAATAACTTGTTTAACAGAAAATAGGAAAAATTAAATACTTCTTTATTTATTTTACATCTAGTTTTAAATAACCAATATATCTTATATCTGGCAGGATTTGCGTTGTGGCGCAGTGGATATCGGCTCGGAACGGCAAATTGGGGAGCCCAATTCCAGTTGAGTTCCTTGCATTCACTTACGCACAAATACCCTTCGGAAAGATATTAATACGTCTCTTCCCTCCAGTTATGGGTTAAACAATAGAATTGGGTTCTATAGCCGTGGCTGGCAACCTACTGCGGAATAATCTTCAGTCAGTCATGTCTCTCTCTTTTTTTCGAGACATGATCGCCCAAAGCGTGTATCACGTATGTCACTTGACTAATAATATCTGGCAACAGGACTTTACCACGCCACACAAACAGGAGAAAAAAGTCATGGCTGACAGACAATTTCTGCAACCACACTACCACTTCCATCTAGACACCTAAAATCCTAGATTGCAAAACCCTTGATTATTATATGTGGGGTGCAGTTGAACGAGAGATCAACGAAACTCCTTTTAATGTCGAAGATGAACAGAAGGTAAGGATTATGGATGTATTCACTAACATAAACAAGAATTCTGTCCAGAAGAGTTTCAGGGGATTCCGAAGTCGTCTAAAGAAAATGATTGAAGGCTATGGAGATTTTATTGACTCAATTTACTCTTTAATATTTAAAAACATTTTACTCTAAGTTTGGTAAGTATATCTGTTAAGACGAGATACCTGTGTTATTTTAATTTTCGCGTAATTTCGACGACAATTTATCCATCGCATATAATTTATTTTCATATTTATTTCAGTCTGTTCATTTCTATCTATCTATCTATCTATCTATCTATCTATCTATCTATCTATCTATCTCAGTCTGTTGATTTCTATCTATCTATCTATCTATCTATCTATCTATCTATCTCAGTCTGTTCATATCATCATCTATCTATCTATCTATCTATCTATCTATCTATCTATCTCAGTCTGTTCATTATCTATCTATCTATCTATCTATCTATCTATCTATCTATCTATCTATCTCAGTCTGTCTTATCTATCTATTCTATCTATCTATCTATCTATCTATCTATCTATCTATCTATCTATCTATCTCAGTCTGTTCAGATATATATTATCCTATTATTATCTCTAAATTAGCTAAAAGCTCTTACTTTTAATTGGGAGTCTAGGCTACAAGATAGAATGATATATATATATATATATATATATATATATATATGTAGATAGATAGATAGATAGATAGATAGAGAGAGAGAGAGAGATAGATAGATTTAGCTAGAGAGATAGATTTATATATATATATATATATATATATAGCGAGAGAGATATGTAGATAGATTTAGATATATACATAAGTAGATAGATTTAGATAGATAGATAGATATAAACAGAATGAGATAGAAAAAAAAATAATACAGAACCAAATAACAGAACCAAAAATATCTAATATATATATATATATATATATATATATATATATGGTTATTCCCGAAAGCCCAAGAAAACTTCATAAAATTGCAAGTAAAAATGATGGATTTAGTGTGTTATGATGTTTAAATGATTGCCATTTTAGCTTCCTCCCAACGTAGACACTTTTATTGACCTTTACTTTCGGGCCAATATGCAGCCATTTTCTCCTGAAGTGCAACCTGGGCATAAATAAATTTTTTGCCTTTGAATTATGAGCAGGGCCTCTCTTTTGTCTTCCACAATCATAAACGCACAAGTTCGCATATCTTGCGCCGAGTATACGCGTTATATTTTCTTCAGCAATAACACTTATCCAGCAAACGCATATGCACGTATTTATTGAAACATGAAAGTAGAGACAGAGAGTAAATTTTCTTTCGCTTGGGGGAAGAAAATTTAGTCCATATTTTTCCTTTCTAATATGTTGATTAATCCACAATAAACCTACGAAAAATCTACCATAAATATTTAGTCAGTCAGTTAACCCTCTAGGGCCATTCGTATCATATTTGATACAGTATTTCCCCTATAAGGAAACATTTGGTATTTCCCTATAAGGAAACATTTGGTATTCATTGACTGAGCAGTCAGTACTGCTTTCATTTGAAATTTATAAAATATTTCTCTTAAAAAAATTTTCAGGAAAATATTTCTTTCAAGGCTTGTTTTCATATTGTATCAAATATGATACGAATGGCCCTAGAGGGTTAAGTGCCATACGTGAAACACGCTTGGGTGATTATGTCTCGAAAGAGACATGACTGACTGGGCAGAAGATTATCTCACACTAGGTTGCCATTGCATTCTGCGGTAGACTGGTTTCCAGCCAAGGTTATAGAACCCAATCTGTCCTGTTATTTAATCCATTACTGGAGGGAAGAGACGGATTAATACCTTTCCCAAGGTTATTTGCGCGTAAGTGAATGCAATGAATTCAACTGGAATTCGAACTCGGATCTCCGATTTTTCGTTCCGAGTCGATATCCACTGGTCAAATCGCACATCCACCATGAAGATTGCCGTGTTAAAAAGACTGCGGTCAGTATAAAGCACCTATCACTTATTCGATCAAGCTTACGCTCAAAGCTCCACATAATAATATTAAAAATATAGGTAATAAAAAATATACCATAAAATTTATAGCTTTCTTGAAAGGACTGCTACTATTATAAGTACTTTTCATTTATCTGAACGAGCTTCCGCTTAAAATACTACGTCGGATGCCTAAAATTATGGATAGCAGTAATTTCCTTACTCTATATAAGAGGTTCCCAACAAATGAGTCGTGATCCTCTGGGGTAGAGAAGCCTTGGCAGTGGGTCTCGACGCCTTGGCAGGGGAACGGGTCTTGGGATAACGTTAATTGTATTTAATCAATTACATTTTTCAAGCGCTTACATTTTTTCACATTTACACTGCATACTATACTTCTCAGTTCCACACCTGGTCTCATTCTCAGAATTGCAACTTTCTTCCTTCCTAGGCTCCCATCTTTCTTTTCTTTACTTTTAACTACCCGCTTCAAACTAAAAACAAAGAATAAGAACAGATTGCATGCTGGAGATGGATGACATGAGACTGGCTCTAACAAACATCGGCCAAAAAATTTCAAAGCTTGCTGATGAAATGCAACATCAGGTATCTCACTAGCTGGGTTGGATAGCTTTTTAAACCTATGATAATATTATTTTAAGAAATATATGTTCTTTTTGTGAATTCAGGTTGGACCAATGTGCTTTAATTTGGTAATAAATAATTACAGAATTTTAAAATATTTTTTTAGATGTTTCATTCCCTGTCCTTCACAGAAAATAAAAGAGAAAATTAAGCTGCTGATAGTAAACCCTAAGTAGGGGGTCGCATGGTTTTCAAACTTTTAGGTAAGGGGTCGCGACTGCCAAAATGTTGGTAACCCCTGCTCTATATAATTTCGAGGAAACCTTTTCTGATGAGTGGGTGGCATTATATGGTGGGCTGTATTACTGAAATGATTCGAATAATATTTCGTTAAATGCCTGAACCATTTTCACTACAGAAAACATACGCGTGAAGATTTGCCATAGAAATGGGGAAAGGTTTGATTACTTTTGGGGAAAAAATTTCTCAAATCTAAAAATGAACTCTCGGTATAATACAGGGAACTCCCTTCACTAACAAAAACAGAACCCATAAATCTATCTAATCCTATCTAAACTTATTTATAAATGGAACATTGTCTCTGTGTGTGTATATGTCTGTGTGTGTGTGTGTCCGTGTCCGTTACCTATAGACTCCGAAGCGGCTGAACTGATTTTCTTGAAAATTTACACAGTGGTACGATAAGCGTCTGCGAGTAAGAACACTAGCTAAGAACAGCTAGGTTTTGTGTCAAGTTACCCCCGATAAATATCGAAAATCAATAATCGAAAAAAATCGGGTTATAAAAGGAGTGTTCCAATTTTAATCAAATTTGACACACTCATAGACAAAGTCATAAGAAACTATATTCAGAAGTTTCAAGGTTGCAGTTCTTACAATAATGCAGAAAATCGATAATATATATATATATAAGGCAAGATGTTTGTGTGTGTGTCTGTTTATCTGTCTGTATGTCCTTTATACAAATCCACAATTTTTATCCGATTCTCACCAAACTTCACACAAATATTCTTTCGTCTGAGCTCCAGGACCATGTATTAGTTTTAAAGCTTTCCTTACACCCTGGCAACGCCGGGCTATACTGCTAATATTGAAATAAATCCTAAAAGGTTCAGTTATTTTCAAGAAACTTGATGGGTTTGTATTTCAGTCTGTGTAAGACCATTCCCTAAATTTTAAGTAAAATCGGTCTCTTTGAATAAATTCATGATCTTTCCAAAATATGCTTCAAATGGGCGCCGTGGTTTTGGGTGTAAAATTGGAAACGTCGTGAAAAAAATTTTAATTACAAAGGTACGGTCGCATTCCTCTTTGGGGATTTCACTGATTTTTGCTGTGATTGCTACCTTCAGTTCACCAGTCGTCGTTTGAGTGTTGTTCTAGTACACATTATTCTTGATAAAAATTTTGGGGATTCAAGTTAGGAGAGTGTGGTGCTTACTCAACGTTACACTTCCTGCTGATCAGTCTCTTCTGAAACCGATATCTCATTTAATGTGTGAGGGTGGATCCGTTTTGCTGGAACCACTGTTCTTCTCAATCTATCCCTCTGTGTCGCGCCAGCAACTGTCTTATTCAAAGATTTGTAGGATCTGTTTATTTGTGGAAAGGCTTCACTTTCTATTATTACATGCATATGCACAATACAAATAGTTACAAGAACGATAAAAGGTGATTAATAATCAAAAACAAAGACGAATGAGATCAAGAACAAAAACTATTAAAGATCAAGAACAAAAAAAACGATTAATGATCAAGAACAAAAAGAAAATTAAAGACTAAGAACAATAAAATACGACTTAGGATCAAGAAATAAAGACAATGAAGGATCAAGAACAATAAAAGACGATTTAAGATCAATAACAATAAAAGAAGGATCAAGAACAAAATAGACGATTGAAGATCAAGAACAAAAATGATGATTCAGGATCAAGAAAAATCAATTACGGATCAAGAACAACAAGAGACAATTAAAGATCAAGAATAAAAAAGATAAATAAGGATCAAGAACAAAAAACGATTAAGGACTAAGAACAAAAAAGACGATTAAGGATAAAAAATAAAAGGAAAAATCGATTAAGGATCAAGAACAATAAAAGGCGATTTATGATTAAGAACAAAAAGATGATTCAGGATGAAGAAAAAATAAAAGACGATTTAGGATCAAAAACAACAAAACAGGATTAAGAATCAAGAACAAAAAAGACGATTAAGGATCAAGAACAATAAAGACGATTAAAGATCAAGGACAAAAAGATGATTAAGGATTAAGAAAAAAGTCGATTAGGGATCAATAACAAAAAAGACGATTAAAGATTAAAAACAATAAGAGACGATAAAGGATCAATAACAAAGACAAATAAGGATCAAGAACAAGAAGACGATTAAGGATCAAGAACAATAAAGACGATTAAGGATCAAGAACAAGAAGACGATTAAGGATCAAGAACAATAAAGACGATTAAGGATCAAGAAGAAGAAAACGACTAAGGATCAAGAACAAGAAGACGATTAAGAATAAAGAACAATAAAGACGATTAAGGATCAAGAACAAGAAGACGATTAAGAATCAAGAACAATAAAGACGATTAAGGAACAAGAACAAGAAGACGATTAAGGATCAAGAACAATAAAGACGATTAAAAATCACGAACAACAAAGACGATTAAGGATCAAGAACAAGAAGACGATTAAGGATCAAGAACAATAAAGACGATTAAGGATCAAGAACAATAAAGACGATTAAGGATCAAGAACAAGAAGACGATTAAGGATCAAGAACAATAAAGACGATTAAAGATCAAGAACAATAAAGACGATTAAGGATCAAGAACAAGAAGACGATTAAGGATCAAGAACAAGAAAACGACTAAGGATCAAGAACAAGAAGACGTTTAAGGATAAAGAACAATAAAGACGATTAAAGTTCAAGAACAATAAAGACGATTAAGGATCATGAACAAGAAGACGATTAAGGATCATGAACAAGAAGACGATTAAGGTTCAAGAACAATAAAGACGATTAAGGATCAAGAACAAGAAGACGATTAAGGATCAAGAACAATAAAGACGATTAAGGATCAAGAACAAGAAAACGATTAAGGATAAAGAACAATAAAGACGATTAAAGATCAAGAACAATAAAGACGATTAAGGATCAAGAACAAGAAGACGATTAAGGATCAAGAACAATAAAGACGATTAAGGATCAAGAACAAGAAGACGATTAAGGATCAAGAACAATAAAGACGATTAAGGATCAAGAACAAGAAAACGACTAAGGATCAAGAACAAGAAGACGATTAAGAATCAAGAACAATAAAGACGATTAAGGATCAAGAACAAGAAGACGATTAAGAATCAAGAACAATAAAGACGATTAAGGAACAAGAACAAGAAGACGATTAAGGATCAAGAACAATAAAGACGATTAAAAATCACGAACAACAAAGACGATTAAGGATCAAGAACAATAAAGACGATTAAGGATCAAGAACAATAAAGACGATTAAGGATCAAGAACAATAAAGACGATTAAGGATCAAGAACAAGAAGACGATTAAGGATCAAGAACAATAAAGACGATTAAAGATCAAGAACAATAAAGACGATTAAGGATCAAGAACAAGAAGACGATTAAGGATCAAGAACAAGAAAACGACTAAGGATCAAGAACAAGAAGACGTTTAAGGATAAAGAACAATAAAGACGATTAAAGTTCAAGAACAATAAAGAAGATTAAGGATCATGAACAAGAAGACGATTAAGGTTCAAGAACAATAAAGACGATTAAGGATCAAGAACAAGAAGACGATTAAGGATCAAGAACAAGAAAACGACTAAGGATCAAGAACAAGAAGACGATTAAGGACCAAGAACAATAAAGACGATTAAAGATCAAGAACAATAAAGACGATTAAGGATAAAGAAAAAGAAGACTATTAAGGATCAAGAACAAGAAGACGATTAAGGATCAAGAACAAGAAAACGACTAAGGATCAAGAACAAGAAGACGTTTAATGATAAAGAACAATAAAGACGATTAAAGATCAAGAACAATAAAGACGATTAAGGATAAAGAAAAAGAAGACTATTAAGGATCAAGAACAATAAAGACGTTTAAAGATCAAGAACAATAAAGACGATTAAGGATCAAGAACAAGAAGACGATTAAGGATCAAGAACAATAAAGACGATTAAGGATCAAGAACAAGAAGACGATTAAGGATCAAGAACAATAAAGACGATTAAGGATCAAGAACAAGAAAACGACTAAGGATCAAGAACAAGAAGACGATTAAGAATCAAGAACAATAAAGACGATTAAGGATCAAGAACAAGAAGACGATTAAGGATCAAGAACAAGAAAACGACTAAGGATCAAGAACAAGAAGACGTTTAAGGATAAAGAACAATAAAGACGATTAAAGTTCAAGAACAATAAAGACGATTAAGGATCATGAACAAGAAGACGATTAAGGTTCAAGAACAATAAAGACGATTAAGGATCAAGAACAAGAAGACGATTAAGGATCAAGAACAAGAAAACGACTAAGGATCAAGAACAAGAAGACGTTTAAGGATAAAGAACAATAAAGACGATTAAAGTTCAAGAACAATAAAGACGATTAAGGATCATGAACAAGAAGACGATTAAGGATCAAGAACAATAAATACGATTAAGGATCAAGAACAAGAAGACGATTAAGGATCAAGAACAATAAAGACGATTAAGGATCAAGAACAAGAAGACGATTAAGGATCAAGAACAAGAAAACGACTAAGGATCAAGAACAAGAAGACGATTAAGGACCAAGAACAATAAAGACGATTAAGGATCAAGAACAATAAAGACGATTAAGGATAAAGAAAAAGAAGACTATTAAGGATCAAGAACAAGAAGACGATTAAGGATCAAGAACAAGAAAACGACTAAGGATCAAGAACAAGAAGACGTTTAATGATAAAGAACAATAAAGACGATTAAAGATCAAGAACAATAAAGACGATTAAGGATAAAGAAAAAGAAGACTATTAAGGATCAAGAACAATAAAGACGATTAAAGATCAAGAACAATAAAGACGATTAAGGATAAAGAAAAAGAAGACGATTAAGGACCAAGAACAATAAAAGAGTAATTTAGTAAAATCCGTGTCAAAACGAAAAAATCTTTCTCGTTCTTTTTGAAGTTTATCAAACTTCATTGGATGTTTTGGTTGACGGAATTATGCATACGCATAAAGGAAAAGAGTAGCTGAAAATTTAAATGGAGGGAAGGATTAATTAATACCTTTCCTAAGGGTACAAGTGCTTAAGTGAATGCAGTATATTCAACTGGACTTCGAACTCGGCTCACCGATTTCTATTTCTGAGCCGGTAACCACTGCACCACAACGCGCATAGCACCTGGTATACCCAAGCGGTCACCCATCTACGTACGGACCACGCTCAACGTTGCTTAACTTCGGTGATCGAGCGAGACCAGGTGTATTCAACGTGATAGGCTGTAAGGCTCAAATGTCATATAAAGCCAAGGTAAATAATTTTCAATTTTAGTTGATGGAGTTGATGGGTAGAAAAATTCGTTTGGTTTGTCCGAATAGTTCATTTTTCTATTTTTAAATATTTTACGAGTCTTTTATTTTGCATTGTATATGAAATAAGTAGGGTATTGAAGGAGCTTCAAAGTATTTACAATGCATTTCTCCTTTTATATAAATATTGTAGGAATAAATACGACTGATAGACTCATGGCTAGTATGGATGTTAAATCCTTTTCAGCAACGTTCCTGTTAATAAATATACACATCAACATACACGCGCAAATACATGCAAATATTAACAGTGTCTTATCATTAAACGTTGTCAGAATGAACTTAATTTTGTTGCTTAGCAAAAATAGGAACTTGGAAGAATGTTTTGCACGAAGTTTCTTATTAAAAAATATGAACTACGGTTTAACTAAAAATATGAACTTAAATCATATATATATATATATATATATATATATATATATATATATATATATATATTACTTCAAGCCTTTTTAATAGTGGATGGTTGTATTTGAAATAGACACCTAATTTTTCACTTTTAACAGTATTGTCTTTCAGGCTGTACATAAGAGAGATCTTAATAAAGAAAACATGCTTTTCGACTGGGATCAAAACTGCGTTATCCTACTCAGTTTCGTATTCGAAACATAAACAAACCAATTTCTAACAAAATAACTAATTTTTAAAAATTTTAATTTACCTTTAGCACTTTAAAGGGTATTATAATGGATAACACGATTTGCAATAGACGCTCCATTTTTATTTGTTTCAAATATTAGGTTGTCCCAAAAGTTCGTAAACACTTGCAAAAAATTGAAATTTTACTCGCAAAAACAACAAAAATTATTGCTCAAAATAAAGACCATCATTTTCCAAAACATTCTGCTATCAATCTGCAAGCATTCGGATCTGGTCAAAGTACCATTCAGCCGGCTTCGAATCAAAGAATTCTTGACACGCTTCCTCGACTTCATCAAACAAGTCGAATCAGCGGCCCTTCAGAAAATGTTGCATTGAGCGAAAAAGCCGTAATCTGATGGAGCACAGTCAGGACTGTAGGCTGGATATGGTAGAACCTCAACGCCGTCCAGCTCTTTAAACTTGTATTTAGTCTTCCTGGCGGTGTGTGGCTTGCCATTGTCCTGCTGCATCAAAGCGCGCTTTCGGTTGATCAGAGCCGGGTACTTTTGCTTCAACTTTTCGTAGACCCGCTCAAGTTGCTGACATTAAAGTTAGGCACTGATGGCAGGACCATTCGAACCAACTAAAAATGCACGATTCCTTCAAAGTTGCACCAAACGCACAACATGACTTTCTTGCCGAATCGATCTTGTTTTGGAACTGACGGTCTCTCTTGCCCTTTCTGAACCCATCACTTGTCTCGATGGTGCTGGACCAGATAGACCCATCTCGCAAGTGTTTACGAACTTCTGGGACAATCTAATAATCTGTGTTATATCTATTGTTTAAGTAACTGATTAAAAATATTTAAAGTAATAAAAATGAAAGATTAAAAAATCTTTGAAGTAATGATTATGGCTGATGTAAAAATATTTAAATTGAAAATGAAAGATTAAAAAACATTTGAATAAAAATGACAGATTAAAATATGTTTGAAAAATATGTGAAAAGAAAGACACATTAAAAATATTTTAATTAATGAAAATGATAGATGAAAAATATTTTACTAAAAATGACAGATTAAAAAGTATTTGAAGTAATGAAAATGGCCAATGGAAAAAAACTATTTAAATTTAAAAGAACAGATTAAAAAACATTTGAATAAAAATGACAGATTAAGATAAATTTGAAAAAAATTATAAATTAAAAATATTTTAAGTAATGAAAAAAACATTTGAATAAAAATAACAGTATTTGAAGTAATGAAAACAACCAATGAAAAATTACAGATTAAAAATATTTTAAGTAATAATTATAACAGATTAAAAATATTTAAATAAAAAAGACGTATTAAAAATATTTGAAGAAATAAAATTACAGATTAAAAAAATATCTGAAGGAATATACATGATAGATTAAAAATAGTTAAATAAAAAAGCCATATTAAAATACGTGAAGTAATAATTAAGACAATAAAAAATATTTAAAGTCATAGAATTGACAGATTACAATTCTTGAATGAAAATTACATAAAAAATAATTGAAGTTATAAAATGACATTTTAAAAATATTTTCAGGAATGAAAATGAAAATTTAAGAAATATTTGAATAAAAATGACAGATTCAAAATATTTGCATAAAAAATGACAGATTAGAAATAGTCAAAGTAATAAAAACAACAGATTAGAAATATTTAAAGTAATAAAAATGACAGATTAACGAATATTTGAAGTCACAAAAAAAGAAAAATATTTAAATAAAATGACATAAAAACGAAGTAAAATAAACAGAGATTAAATACATTTGAAATAATAATATAGGCAGGTTAAAAATATCTATTAAAAATGAGAGATTAAAAAAAATATTTGAACTGATAAAAATAACAGATTAAATATACTTGAAATAATGAAAATGGTGGCTTAAAAATATCTATTAAAATTAAAGATTGAGAAATATTTGAACTAATAAAAATAACAGATTAAATATATTTGAAATAATTAAAATGGTGGCTTAAAATATCTATTAAAAATGAGAGATTGAAAAATATTTGAACTGATAAAAATAATAAATTAAATATATGTGAAATAATGAAAATGGTGGCTTAAAAATATCTATTAAAAATGAAAGATTGAAAAATATTTGTACTGATAAAAATAACAGATTAAATATACTTGAAATAATGAAAATGGTGGCTTAAAAATATCTATTAAAATTGGAGATTGAGAAATATTTGAACTAATAAAACTAACAGACTGAATATATTTCAAGTAATGAAAGATTAAAAATATTAACTAATAACTAATAAAAATGACAAATATTGAATATTGAACAAAAATAACAGATTAAAACTATTTAAATTAATGAAAATCATAAATTAAAAACTATTTGAATAAAAATGACAGATTAAAACACATTTGAACTAAAACTGATATATTAAAAATATAAACATATTTAAATTAATAAAAATAGCAGATTAAAAATATTTGAATAAAAATTATAGTTAAAAAATATTTGAATATAATTGATGGATTAAATCACATTTGAACTAAAAAAATGACAGAAGTAAAAATATTTGAAGTAATAAAATACAGATTAAAATATATTTGAATAAAAATTGCAGATTAAAACAATTTTAAACTAATAAAAATGACAGATTAAAGTTTTTTGAAGTAATGAAAATGACAGATAAAAAGTTATTTGAAATAATAAAAACAACAGATTAAAAACTATTTGAAATAATAAAAATGACAGATAAAATATTTTAAGTCATATGAATGACATTAAAATAGTTGAATGAAATAACATATTAGAACATATCTAAACTTATTTATAAATGGAACATTGTGTGTGTATGTGTGTGTGTGTGTGTCCGTTACCTATAGACCCCGAAACGGCTGAACCGATTTTCTTGACAATTTACACAGTTGTACTATAATTCTTATCCGATTCTCACCAAACTTCACACAAATATTCTTTAGGCTTCTGGTCAGGCCATAGGTGACTTATTTTTTCCAATTTCTCCTCGATATTGGAACTCGATAACCTGATATCCAATCAGGTCTGATCAAGATCAGGATTTAAGTTCTTTTATCGTGGTTGTTGCTGCAGAATCTGCTCTAACTTAGTAAAATTATACTTTTTAGATTTAAACATTAGTAGATCTTCTCAGACGACTCATTTTTCCCGATATCAGAAATCGATACCCCCGATATTCTATCGAATCTGATCAAAAACCGATATTCAGTCATCAATATGGCTCATTTTCTCCACTTTTACTCCCGATGGGTACGATAACTTTTCATGGACTTACTTAGGTTAGTTTACCCTTGGAGGACTTATTTGACTCCGATATTGGAAATCGATCCACTGATATCCTACAGGGTCTGATCAAAATCAGTTTTTCAGCCCTTTTATTTTATTTTTTGCTTTGTGTTTGGCTCTAACTAGATATAACTGTAGTTCTTATTCTAAGCCATGATACCATTTACTCAGAGGACTTATTCAGCCTTTAAAATTCAGTTTACGACGAAAAAAACTTATTTGATATCGATACCAGGAAATCAAAATTTGACTTACATCCATTCATTTTGTTTCATTCTACGGTTTCACTTTAACTGGAAACAACTATTGTTTTGTAGTCATTCATGCCAACGTCCAAAGAGTCTGAGCTCCAGGACCATGGATTAGTTTTAAAGCTTTCATTACACCCGAGCTAGTATGAAGTAATAAAAATGACAGACTGAACAAATATTTGAAATAGTAAAAATTTCAGTTTAAAAATATTTTAATAATAATAATATATTACAAATATTTGATCACATGAAAATGAAAGATTAAATATATTTGAATGAAAATGAGTGGTTAGAAATATTTGAATAAAAGTAAGAAATTAAAAATATTTGAATAAAATGACAGATTTGAATTAATTAAAATGACAGATTAAATATTATTTTGAATAAAAATATGACATTAAAACTAGTTCAATAAAAAAGACATATTAAATCATATTTGAAGTAATAAAAATGAGAGACTGAAAAAAGATTTGAAGTATTAAAAATGACAGATTAAATAATATTTGAATAAAAATGACAGATTAAATAACATTTGAATAAAAATGACAGATTAAATAATATTTGAATAAAAATGACAGATTAAATAATATTTGAATAAAAATGACAGATTAAATAATATTTGAATAAAAATGATTGATTAAAATATATTTAAACTAAAAAAATGATATAAAAAATATCTGTATCAACGAAAATGACAAATTATAAAATATTTGAATAAAAATGACAGTTTACAAATATTTGAACAAATAAAATGAGAGATTAAAAATATCTGAAGTAAAGAAAATGATAGATTAAAAATATTAGAATAAACATGACAAATTAAAAAATGTAAATAAAAAAAGACGTTAAAAATTTTTGAAGTAATTGAAATGGCGGTTTTAAAATATTTGAAAAAATGAGTGATTAAAAATATTTGAATTAATAAAAATAACAGATTAAATAATATTTGAAGTAATGAAATTGGCAGATTAAAAAATATTCGAACTAATAAAAATAACAGGAAAAAATTGGCCGATTAAACGCTTTTGAATAAAAATGACAGTAAAAAATGTTTGAACCAATAAAAATGACATATTAAAAATATTTAAAGTAATGAGAATATCACTTTCAAATATTTAAATAGAAATTACAGATTAAAACACATTTGAACTTATAAAAAGGCCAGATTAAAAATATTTGAAGTAGTAAAAATGACAGACTAAAAAATATTTGAAATCATACAAACAATTTCTTTAAATATTATTCTCTAAATGGGGATTGTAGAGCCACAGCCTCCCCTCGGTACTGCTGCAGTTGTTTTAATAGCAAATAAGTTTTTACGTAGTGACGTGTTAGCCCAATGCCCAACAGCTTTTTATTTGAGATTTATGCTCGTCTTAGAGTGATTGCCAAACAAAGGTGTATTAATAACGTCAAACTTTCTTTCAAACATCTTTCGGTGAATACGGCTCACAAGGAAGATTTAATTAATTTTTATTTAGTTTTTCAAAATCCCAACAGCTGAAAGTGCTTAATAAAATCTTAATTAAATCCTATTGTCTACTCTAATATATATATATACACTATCGCCCTAATTATTAGGCCACCCCAGTATGAAAAATAATTACGTGTTTCATACTAGTTTTAATATTTATTGCAAAGTGGATAATTCTAAACGAAATAGAACGGTTCTTTTGTTAATACTGCACAATAGCATATGCATCAAATGAACTGCTCTGGTATCCAGTTTTTGTGCTCTCTTCCCCAAGCTAGTCTCTTCTTCTTATATTGGCTGGCCAAAGCAAAGGCTTCTTGGCTGCCTTGTAAAATTTTGCAAAGTAATAATGTCAAAAGAACCATTCTATTTTTATTTCGAATTATCCACTTGGCAATAAATAGTAAAACTAGTATGAAATAAATAATTTTTTTTAAAAACTGAGGTTCATATATATATATATATATATATATATATATATATATATATATATATTATTTTTATTTTATATTTTATTTTTATTTTATTTCATATATATAAATATATATTATATTTATTGTTAATTATTATATTTATAGGTATTTTTCATGTTTCCTTTTTCCTCGTTTTTATAGATTATTTTTATTATTACTATCATTATTATTATTATTATTAAAGTTTAATAGAAATTTTGTTTGATA
Organism: Ascarosepion bandense; assembly: GCA_037127315.1. NCBI lineage: Eukaryota > Metazoa > Mollusca > Cephalopoda > Sepiida > Sepiidae > Ascarosepion > Ascarosepion bandense. The sequence continues at coordinate 2,266,553 of JBBBDQ010000352.1, forward strand.
CACACACACACACACACACACACACACACACACACACACACATATATATATATTATTGCGAATTTCTATTTTCTATTATTATAATTTTGTTAATTATTTTATTTTTATTGTCTATTATTAATATTATTATTATTTAAGGGTTTTTTTTAAGATTCTATTTTAATTTTTATTTAGTTTTTCTTATTAGGAATTATAATTTTATCTTTATTTTAAATAAATTACTGATAGTTGTTATATTGTTTTTTATATTAGGATGTATGATTTATGATTTATTTTTCACCGCAAATATACCCTATAATCGGTATATTTTAATTCAAGAGGAAATCCGATATCGCGTTTCTAAGAATGAATATTAATGTAATTGACGTTCGTTTCATATATGAAGTTTATTTTAAATTAATTTAATTTAAATTCTTTTCTATATTGTTTTAATTTTTATCTCTTTTTTTAAATTTTTCTCCTCTCCTTCTTTTTATGTTTATCTTTCTAACTTTTCATTTTTAATTTTTAATGATTTAATTATTTTAACTGAATTTTTAAAAAATGAATAGGATTTTTTTGGATACTAGTAAGAGTAGTTATTTTTCAAACTGTTTTGAAATTATATTGCACAATTTAATTTTGTACAGTAAATATATCCAATTATATTTTAATTTAAATTTCAATGTTAAATTTTTACATGTATGTTAATATCATATTACAGCTAAATTTTCCACGTCAGGTTAATATTAGCTTACAGCAAAAGCTTTTTATATTTATCTTTTTCTTTTTGTTATAATTATTATATTTATAGGTATTTTTGCAATTTCTTTTGTCTTCTTTTGTGATAGAATGAATATTATTATTATTATTATTATTATTATTATTATTACTACTATTATTATTATTACGTCTTAAAGAAATTTTGTTTGATACATACATGTATACATAAATACATATGTATATAAATACATATATATATGTGTATGTGTATATATATATGTATACATATATTTGTTATTTCTTTATTGTTTTATCTATTATTATTATTATTATTATTATTATTATTGCTAGTATTTTAGAGATTTTTTCAAATTGTATTTTAATAAATTATATTTTCTTATTGGGTGTTATTATTTTAACTATAGTTAGAATAAACTACTACTTGTGGTTATAATGTAATTTATGTTAGGATATATGATTTATTTTTCACCATAAATATTCCTTATAGTCGGTATATTTTAATTTAAGGGTAAATCCCTTGTCGCGTTTCTAAGAATTTATGAGTAAATATGAATATTGATCTAGCGTATATTTAATTATTTTAAATTCCGTTCTATCGTGATTTTTTCCTTTTTCTTTCCTTATTTTTATGTATTTCTCCCTTTTTTTTAGGTTTATGTAATTTTTCCTGTTTCTGTATTTATAATTTTTAATTTTAGTATTTTGAATTATTTTGACAATATTTTTTAATTAGCATTAATTTTTTAAAAAATAGTAAGAGTAGTTATTTTTTCAAATTGTAATAAAATTTATGATTTACAATTTATTTTTGTACCGTAAATATATCCCAGTATATTTGAAATTAAATTTTATAGTTAAATTTTTCCATGCTTTTCTGTGAGAACAGTTAGGTGCTTTGACACGCTATTACGATAAATGGGGTCAACATTTATTTCTCGTGATACTGTATTTCCTTTTATTGTATCTCTTCATCCTTTCTTTTTCTATTCTTTCTTTCCATTCAGTTTTTCTGTTTCCCCTTTTTTTCTTTTTTCTTTTTTCTCTTTTTTCCCTTTTTTCCCTTTTTTTCCCTTCTTTACATTAATTAATCGTCTATCTTTTTTATCCTTGCTTTCCTCTTTCTTTGGGGTTCTTTACGAACGGGCGAGAAATTTTCGTAAATAACCGTTACAAATGTCTATTCTAATATGGACATGTGAGCGACTATGCAAAATAAAATAAAAGAAAATATATTTTTTTTTTGGTGGGGGAGGAGATTTTAAGGACGAACTGTTGTACCATTTGGGTTTGACGATAAGAACATCAAAACGCGGTGAAATATGTATTACCCATTGTAATAATCTAAAATCTTTTCTAATATATATATATATATATATATATATATATATATATATATATATATATATCAGTTAATACATAGCTGTCGATTTATCTACCCAGTGTCTTCATATCTTATATATGAATCCAGCATTTATATTAATCTATACCAGTTCATCAGCAACTATATATAACAATATAGACATTCCTTGTTTTATATACATACATATATATATATATATATATATATATATATAATTATTAATAATAATAATAATACTATTATTATTATTAATAATTATATATATATATATATTGTTATATATATATATATATATATATATATATAATTATTAATAATAATAATAGTATTATTATTATTATATCTTGTTACTCATGAGCCGGTATAGATATAAAGATAGATACATATATATAGATTTGAAGAAACTGGGTAGATAGATGACAGCTATGTAGTAACTGATATAAAAGAAGATATATATATATATATATATATATATAGATAGATAGATAGATAGATAGATAGATAGATAGATAGATAGATAGATATCGTAACTAAAGTCGTGTGTCGTCCACTGTTTTTAAAGAGCTTGTCTTCTTCGCCACCAAACCCGACAGCTAGAGAAGAGCTGAACACAGCACTTTGAACACTTTATATCTCGTCTCCATAATTGAATTAGTCAACTTTGACAAATGTTATCAAATTCAATTATCCCACAGGAAACGAATTAAATCTGGTACTTTTTCTTTTCGTTTTTCTTTCTTTTTTCCACAGTTATATCTCTCATCCAACTTGAAAATTGTTGAAAAATTTATACTTTTAACAGAAATGGCGTCTTTTTTGCTTCTCACGTCTTTATTTTATTCTTCTTCTCTAGCGATGGTCATGTGTTTCGCTTCGAAAATTTCTACTTGGAAATTCTTTCTACGAAAATAATACACGTTTTGTCCGTTTATTGTTGATTAAGATGATTGGAAATTTCCATTTTGAGTAAAGTGTTTCGTGGTTTGAGAACGTCGAGAAAGGTGGTGTCTGCGGTGAAGGTTGACGTGGGGAGGAATGCACGTAATCTGACAGGGTTTAACGCAGGAGAAAAATAGAAAATAGAGAGAGAGAGAGAGAGTGAGTGAGAGTGAGTGAGTGAGAGAGAGAGAGTGAGTGAGTGAGAGTGAGTGAGTGAGAGATAGAAAAAGACAAAGAATCAGAGTGAGAAAGAGAAAAACGAAAGAAAGAATAACTGAAATGAAGATGAAAATGATAAAAAAGAAAAGGCGAAATGAAGACGAAATCAAAAAGAAAGTTAGAAAATAAACGTTGAACGAAAAAGATAAATGGAGCATAGACAGAGAAAGAGAGAGAGAGAGAGTGAGAGAGAGAAAGGGTGAGAGGGAGGGAGAGTCATTACATCAATATATATATATATATATATATATATATATATATATATATATATTGCAAATATATTTCGCGCATGCGAGTGGTTTGTCTACTTCTCAGTATAGTAGGGTCAGTTGGGCACGATCTGTAAGTAAAGAGCACCATGACGCAATAAATTCCACCAGAAATGTGGAAACGGTATGCTGTACTTCTTGGAATTTGCACAGAAAATTCTAATACGAACATTTCAGAGTGCTTGGGAGTCAATCTGAGGACAGTGAAGACGATTCGGAAAGAGTTGTATGAGTCTGTGATAGTGATTAGAAAGGTATTTGGAGTGATCACTAGTAATGGCGACGTTACGCCGGCATTCATCTTCCCACAGAGCCTCTGGCTCAACACGAAGGTCTTCATCAAGTGTCTTTACGAGGTAGTGCTGACCTGGGTTAAGAGGGTGGCTGCTGAACGACTCTATGACTGGCGACATGACTCTGCACCATGCCACACAACCTGGAGATCCAAGTCATAGCAGTTACCCTATTTTTGCGACCACAAGACTCCTTACATCTGACCACCTAACACTCCTATCCTGAAAACACCTTGATTATTATGTGTCAGGCACAGTTGAGTGAAAGAGCAACAAAACGTTATTATAACACCAAAGATGAACTGAAGGCAAGGATTATGGTAACATTTATCAACTTAAACAAGGAGGGCGTTCAGAAGTGTTGCAGGGGATTCCGAAGTCGTCTGGAGGGCGTGTTTGAAGCCAATGCTAACTTTATTGAACAAATTTACTCTTTAGAATTTGCTCATTGCACCCTACATACGTAGGTGTATAAAAGAATAGATATATTTCCTCGGGTATATTTGTGTTTGTGTGTGTGTGTGTATTTATGTCTGTGTATCTATTTGTGATTGTATGTATGCTGTGTATTTGTGGTTGAATATTTATATGTATGCTACACCGCATGCTTATATATTAGTGTGTGTGTGTGTGTGTGTGTGTGTATTTATGTCTGTGTATCTATTTGTGATTGTATGTATGCTGTGTATTTGTGGTTGAATATTTATATGTATGCTACACCGCATGCTTATATATTAGTGTGTGTGTGTGTGTGTGTGTGTGTGTGTGTGTGTGTAAAACACACTACTTGGTACTAAAATTGTTATTATTCTTTACTTGGCAGGAATAGTTTCCATGTGGCATGTTTTTAATATCTTGGCATTTTTTTTTTTTTGTGTGTGTCAGAATTTTATAATGGAGAAATTATCTGCTGGGTTACTAAAACTAGTTCTTGTTTCATGATATATCAATTATTATAATCTATCACATGTATCTGTTATAATTGAACAGGTTAAGAGGCTCATCCCTTGTTCCCTGTTTAGGATGTGCTTTCCGGCTTTCCGCCCACGTCTACTGAACAGGTTAAGAGGCTCATCTCTTGTTCCCTGTTTAGGATGTCGTTTCCGGCCTTCTCTTTTTCAATCTTTTCACTATTACGTAGCCCCCTGCACATCAGTGGCGTTACCGCCTTGCTTGGGGTGATACGATTAAAAAAAACTGTGTATGCTGGGTGTGTGTGCATGTATATGACTGTTGTTTTTTTTCGTATATGCGCGTGTATGTGTGCGTATATGCGTGCGTTTGTGCGTTTTTTCGCTGTTATGAGAAAAACTTTCATGGTCATCTGGCATTTGTCTGAAAGATAAATGTCGGTATTTTCTCCCAGAAAACTTCATTCTCAAAGAAAAAAGCGGGCTTTTTAAGTAAAACATTTAATATTCCTTGCTAATGACTTTCTGTTTTTTTTTTTTTGTGGTTAACGTTTTTTTGTTGTTGTTGGAACAGGATGAGAAGGAAAAATCAAAATAACGGAAGAATTATAACGAAATATCTTCCTCCCTTCACCAACTTCTTTGCTAAAACCAAACGTAACAGCCACCATTATCCTTGATGGTTTTTATTTACTTACTCTCTTATCTTTTCAATGCTTCCTACTCGTTTACCCCATCAAACAATCCTTACTCACCCATTTATTGAGAGACCCTGGCGTTCATGTCTCGTCGCAATCTTATTCTTTGATTCCAGTCAGCCGTGTTTATTATCTATCAAAACTTATTTATAAATGGAACTTTGTGTGTGTGTGTGTGTCCGTTACCTATAGACATCGAAACGGCTGAACTGATTTTTTTGAAAATTTAGACAATTGTACTATAAGCGTCTGCGAGTGTTCTTAGCTAGGTTTTTTGTCGAGGTACTCCTGATAAATATCGAAAATTGAAAAAATCGGTTTATAGAATTGGTCCGATTTTAATCAAATTTGAAACACTCATAGACAAAGACATAAGAAACGATATTCAGAAGTTTCAAGGTTGCAGTTCTTACAGAAAATTGATAATATATATATGTATATATATATATATAATAATATTTATTAATAAATTATAACATTGAAATGTTAAAATATCACTACAAAAGTAGTTAAAAGTAGTGTTACAATATCACTACAAAAGTAGTTAAATAGCTACTTTTGTAGTGATATTGTAACATTTCAATGTTATAATTTATTAATAAATATTATTATTATTAGCTCTACTTTGTATTGAGCACTTTTTTTAAAATAGTGTTTCTTTGGATGGGGAATTTTATTCCACCCATACTTGGATATATATATATGTATATATATATATATATATATATATATATATATATATATATATATAAAAGAAGATGTTTGTGTGTGTGTCTGTTTATCTGTCTGTATATCCTTTATACAAATCCACAATTTTTATCCAATTCTCACCAAACTTCACACAAATATTCTTTTGGCTGAGTCTGAGCTCCAGGACCATGGATTAGTTTTAAAGATTCCATTACACCCGAGCAACGCCGGGCTATACTGCTAGTCGACCATAGAATAATGTTTTACATAGCTGTGATAAAAAGCACGTGTGTAAAATGAAAATGATAGAAATTAAGAATGGTTGGCAGTGTTTCATCTAACAATGTAATTCAAGAACATATTGCTGGTACTATTGTTAATAATAAATTGTAAACGCAAATTCTACTCCGTCAGCTTCTTTTCTCGCACTTTCCGCCTGTGGAATTCTCTTCCAGTTTCCTGCTTTCCCGAGAGCTACAATCTCCAAGATTTTAAATATAAAGTCAATAGTCATCTCCTATCTCACTAACTTGCATCCTCCCTCTCATGCTCCTTTCTCCGTTCACTCTACTCTCATCAGTATTTTCATCCTTATTTTAACTGTCTTTCTGACACCCCCTATAACCTGTCACTCTTTCTCATAGCCTTCTTCTTATGTAACCCCCTGCACTACATTGGCAGTAAACTGCCTTACTTAGGGCGAAACGATTATAAAAAAAAAATACTAGAAGTGACCAGTGCATACTAACAGCGAAACCCTCAAACGGAATGGGGGCAAACTATATTAGGGGCTCGGGGTAGTTCTTTGTGACCATCGCTATCTTATCAACATTTGCTTTTTTTTACCTATGTTTATATACGTTGTAAATTTTACTAAGCACAACAAGAAAGAAAGAAATATTTTCACGGCTGCTGAAGCAATTCTGGAACCCTTTTCATCTAAATCAGTGAATTTGTTTTGCTCATGCTAAGTTTCGAAAAGACACTATGTAAAATTCATTATTTTTATCCGTAACGTTGAATGTGTTAAAATTATTAAATTTTTCAACAAGAAATTAGATGTTAAAAATTGCAGCAAAATATTGTTGATTTAAGATGGAATAATCTATTTTGATATTTCTCTCAGATGTATTTACATACTTTGTATTTATTTAAATTTTTTGTTGAATTGTTTACTTATATTGCATATGATTCATTATTGTACAAAATTAGGTGAGAATAAAATTTGTATTTTGTTTGAATACATCTTTATTACAAATTACAAACCTCTAATCAACTATTTTATTATAACCAAATGACAAGAGTTGTAGAACTCCTGCAAAAATACCAAACTCTACAAGATTAAACCCATCCTCAAAGAATGGATAGAAGTTAAAATTTCCAATAGGAAAATGTCAAGAAAAGAAGTAGTAGTGACTAGACTTCAAATAGGCCACACCGCTGTCACACATTCACACCTACTAAAAGGTGAGGAGGCACCAATTTGCATTCCATGTCAGAATCTCTACACAGAACAAATGCGATTAAGATACTATCATGAAAACAATCTGAAAGACATCTTCATCAAAGCTGACCCAAATGACCTTTTGGAATTTCTAAAAGCAACAAAATTATATAACAAAATATAGTTGCAAAAGAAGATAGCATTTAACCATCACACATCAAATCACAACACCTCTACTTATATCTCAACAGCAATAGACTCACAAAAGATCAAGAAGCAGTAAACAAAATCCAAACAAATTCTTCAATATTAAATGACCCAAAAGGGTAGATATGCTGGTAAAACAAACAGTCAGTTAAGTGCCATACGTGATACACGCTTGGGCGATCATGTCTCGAAAGAGACATGACTGACTGGGCAGAAGATTATCCCGCAGTAGTTTGCCATTGCTTTCTGCGGTAGACTGGTTGCCGACCAAGGCTATAGAACCCAATCTGTCCTGCTATTTAACCCATAACTGGAAGGAAGAGACGGATTAATACCTTTCCCAAGGGTATTAAAACAAACAAGTAAACTAAAAAAAAACATCCTCATGAAAACTGAGATGTAGTATAGTATCAGATTCAGAGGGATGGGTACAAGACACACCCACTTCTATGAATGAAATCCTAGTCCATTATAAATAATGCTTGGCATTGTTTCATATAATAGCAATTTTCAATAACAACACGAAGAGTAATAATTTAAATACTTCAAAGAAAATTAAATGAGTGAAATTCTCGTCTGAAATTAATTACGGTTCCTTTCTGGAAGAAATTTGAACAACATAAGATGTCAAGTACTCCATAAAATGTAAAAGAAATGAAGACGAAAAGAAATACAGGTCAAATGCAGTTGCGATATAAAGCAATTGAAATTAAGATGAAAGGAAAACTAACAAATAATTAATAATGACTAACAATGTTTCCTCGAAGATATTCTTCTTCTTCTTCTATGTGCCTTGTCCTTTCAGGACGTAGACGATCATGTTCTTCCACGTCTCGCTATCCCTGGTGGTTCTTAGCACGCTTTTTCCGATTACGTCATGCAACCCCTGTTCTGTCAACCACCTGATTAGGTCCTTCAAATATGTTATTCGTTGCTTCCCCCTGTCTCTTTTCCCTCTGTCTGGCCTGTTAGTATCAGGTTCTCCATGCCCTCCTTCCTCATTGCATCTCCCAGAAACTTCAGTTGTCTTTTCCTGAAACTCAATATTACTTCCCTTTTCGTTTCCATTCTTTTCAACACTTCATCATTGCTTACCTGATATCCGCAGCATCCTTCTGAAGAACTACATTTCAGATGCTTCAAGTTTTTCCTTCATCTTTGATGATATTGTCCAACATTTACTGCCATGTTGAAGAACTGACATCACATAACAATCTAGTACACTCTTCTTTGTTTCTAGTGAAATTTAATACTCTACTCAACTTCATACGACCTTCTTCTTCTATGTGAACTGTCCTTTCAGGACGTAGGCGATCATGGCTTTCCATGGCTTTCCATGTCTCTCTATCCCTGGTGGCTCTTAGGACGATTTCTTCTGTTACATCACACAACCCTTGTTCTCTCATACACCTGATCAGGCCCTTCAAATATGTTATACACCGCTTTCCCCTGTCTCCGTTTTCCTGTTAGTATCAGGTTCTCCAAGTCCTCCTTCCTCATTGCATGGCTTAGGAACTTTAGTTGTCTCTTCCTGATGCTCAGTATTAATTTCCTTTTCGTTTCCATCCTTTCCAAAACCTCATCATTGCTCACATGCTCGCGCCATGATATACGCAGCATCCTTCTGTAGAACCACATTTCACTTGGTTCAAGTTTTTTCTTCATCTTTGATGATATTTGCCAGCATTCTCTGCCATATTGAAGAACTGGCACCACATAGTAATCCAGTACTCTCTTCCTAGTTTCTAGTGAAATTGTTCTGTTTCTTAATACTCTTTTCAGCTCCTGGAATGCATCCTTCTGCTTTTGAATCTCAGGAATATGAATGTATAGAAACTGCTGTGAACACAAAGTGAGGGGTGACTTTATATATTTATTGTAATATGGAATTGATCCCCCAATTTATATCCAGCATGTTTCTGTAGAATCACATTTCAACTGCTTCAAGTTTTTCCTTCATCTTTGATGATATTATCCAGCAATCACTGCCTTATTAAAGAACTGACATCACATAGTAATCTAGTACTCTCTTCTTTGTTTCTAACGAAGATTTCCTGTGTCTTAATACTTTACTTAGCTTCTGGAACGCGTTCTTCACCATGCCAATTAACCTTCGGATCTCTGTGTTGCACTTTCCGTGTTCTGTTAGAACACTTCCCAGTTTGTACCTGCTTGATTTTAATATCCCCCACCTGTATTTAGCATTTTGAGTTGCTCTTTTTGCTGATGACCATGCATTCGGTTTTCTTGCAGTTTATTTTTAGTTCCTTTTTGTCACTCTCTTCGGCTACCTTCTGTAGGAGGTCCTGTAATTTTTCTTTCCGTGTCTGCAATCAGCACTGTATCATCTACATAACTTATGTTGTTTAAATTGTGGCCTCCGATGACAAATCATGACATAACAGCTAGGATTCTCAAAATATTTACGCTGTACAAGTGTATGTACATGTATATAAATATATCTTTCCGTCCGTGTGTGCGAGCAATTGTGCGTCTGCATGGAGGTGTGTGTAGTATAAGTGTTATTGTATTAGGGTTTATATCAATGCATATAAATGTGAGTGGGGTACTTCACGTGGTGTTATAGTAAACAAGCTTGTTTTACTATATCAGTTACGACTAAATAGACATGACTGACAGGGCAGAAGATTATCCCGCAGTAGGTTACTTTCTGTGGTAGACTGGTTGCCAGCCAAGGCTATAGAACTCGATCTGTGCTGTTATTTATCCCCGATACCACTGCACCATAACAAACATCACCACATGATTATTCCTAAATACATGGTGCGATGAGTAAACTATTGCCACTTTATATTTTTCATTTTGCACATGCGCGTTAATTGTTTTTGATTTTGTTGATTGCACAGTATAGCAGGATCAGTTGGGCACCGTATGTTAGAAGAAGAGCACCATGACGCAATTTATTCCGGCAGAGATTTGGAAACGACATGCTGTACTCTTTGGTTTTTCTGCCGGAAACTCTGACACAAAACATTTCAATGTGTTTCAGGGTGTCAATCTTAAGGAAGCGCAGAGGATATGGAAAGAGTTGGATAAATCTTATGGTGATTACGATTGTGTTTGAAGCGATTACTACTAATGGCGACATTTTGCCTCCATTCATTCCTCTCACAGTACGTCAGACTCAATACGGAAGTAGTGCTGCTTTAGGTCAAGAGGGTGGCTGCTGGAAAATAATATGTTTGGAAACATGACTTTGCACCATGAAAAACAAGCTGGGGAACGCAGCCTTGGCTGTCAGACAATTTCTATAACAACATCACCCCTTATATCTATACGACAACCCCCGTCATTATTATGGGTAGGGCGCAATTGAGCAGAAGGCCGACAAAGCAACAAAGATGAACTGAAGGCAAGAATGATGGCAGCATTCATCAACTTCAATATGGAGACCATCCAGAAGAGACGCAGGAGATTGCGAAGTCGTCTGAAAGAAAATGACACTTTCGTATTTCAATTTTTTTGTGTATTTTGGTACACATAACTGTTAAAATTATCTATCTATCTATCTATCTATCTATCTATCTATCTATCTATCTATCTCAGTCTGTTCATTCTGTTCATATCTATCTATCTATCTATCTATCTATCTATCTATCTATCACTGAATTGTTCATATCTATCCATCTATTTTTCTGAGTGACAAGAAGAAAGGCGTGAATATTTAAGTCTACAGAGGTAGTAAGGTTATAATTTCTGTATATATATATATATATATGTGTGTGTGTGTGTGTGTGTGTGTGTGTGTTGGGGGGGTTGTGAGTGTGTGTATGTGTGAATGAAATTAGTAATTTTTCATACAAATGTATAAATACACATGTAAAATGATCTGTATTAGTATATAATATATATGTGTGTGCATGTGTGTGTGTGTGTGTGTGAGAGAGAGAGAGAGAGAGAGAGAGCGCTAAAATGAATTATCTTCAGCGAAATGGAAAATATATTAAAATTAAACGTCTCCCGTACATCAGCGAATCAAAACAACTACGGACATTTCTACTCACATTACCAGAAGAAGAATTTGGAATAATTATAGGCTTTTATTCATTAGGCGTTTGAGCCGGGAGCCCGGAATATCTACCCGAAAGTAAATACCCCTAAATTTTTGATTCCTTTGTTATCTTTGTCATTCCTTTCCCAGCGATAAAAATATCCAGGGAATAAAAAATAAATGGAAAAAAAAGAAAAAGAAACCTGAAAAGAAAGCCTAAACAATAACCAAATCTAAGCATATATTCATTGCCGACAATATTTTACGGGTTGTAAATCGTTTTAGAAATGACACCCTAACCACTGAGTGTCTAAATCTAACCGCAACAGTTTTAAATGATTTTAAAAATATTTTTAAACCTTTATAAATAATTATAATGAAAAAAAATGAAAACAATTCTTTTAAAATTTTATTAGTAATTGAAATTTGTTTTTTTCAGACTATAATGTCCTTGATTTTCATTATTTATTCCAGCAATTGAAAGCTTATCAAATTAAATTATATCAGAGTTTTATTGCATTTTTTATTCTACTCTTCCGAGCAGATTTTCGGATACTGTTGCCAAATTTAAAATAAACAAAAATCAATGATTTATATTCCCCAATGAGTCTTGCGTTTAACTAATAAATTTAAAGTTTGCAGCCAATTAAAATTTATTAAAATCCCATGGATTTACATGGAGGTGGGTAACAGAGTTGAACAAAAATTACCAAGATTTTTAAAAAATAAAAATTTCAAAAATTAATTAATTCATTTGTGAATGAGTACTGGAAGTATAATTAAAATCCGACAATTAGTTGTTTTTTTTTTGTGAGAATTTCCATATTAATGTGTTTGTCACCGAAAAAAAGTGGGTGATGTAATCATTACATTTTCCATTGTAAACAGTCATAACGTTTTGTTTAACCGCGAACTCAAATCAAAACAAAGTTTTCTAGAAAAATTTCGAACATGTAAGTATAGATTAAAAAATTTTAAAAAATAAATAACAATTATTTTGATCTTTCCTCTTAATAATATTATAAACATTTTGATGGAAAAAGTTCGTTTTTATTAAGTTTTGGACCTTTTTATACATACTATACTGTTTTTTAGCAATTTAATGGAGGTACCTAGATGACTGTCTAGGATTCTACAAACTGTAAAATTGATAAACTTTAATCTTAAAGTAATAGTACAAACTAACTTGAAAAAAGTCGACTTCCTAGATATCACTGAAGATTTGTTTACTAAAGAATACTCACTCTACGTAAAATATAATGATTACGCCCGGGGTTTTCAAATTGTCGTCCGCGAATCACAGGGGTCCGCAAGGATAAGATACGGGGTCTGTGGATTAACTCATCACGTGAAATTATTATCAGCACTATCGCCAAGAATCGACAATTTGTGCTAAGCCAAACAAGCTCATCCTTCTCACTAAGTGTGTTTTAAAAAATCCTGTGTGTAATTGACAATAAAACTATTTGTAAAGTACTATTACTGTTTTCATTTACACGAAATTTTAATTTTTAAATAAAAAAAAATTTTTTGTTACATTTTGCATCAACATGCAGTATTAATTTATTTGAACACTTACGTCTAAATTATGCTTAAAACCAGTTTTGACTACGTTAATGCCAAACTATAAGCTATTTTTAGTAAAAATTATGTATAAATTTCATATGCGTTTATAAAGGGTTCCTAGACTAAAAATTGTAATACAAGGGGCCCGTAAGTCAAAAAGTTTGAAAACCCCTGGCTAACCTATTTTAAACACATACCATACTCTGTTGAACACAATAAACAACAATTACTCAACTGAGGTCATTTTTTTATAAACTCGGTCTATATTACAATATTCTTCTTCTTCTTCTTCTTCTTCTTCTTCTTCTTTGTGCCCTGTATTTTCAGGACGTAGGCGATCATGGTTCTCCACGTCTCCTTATCCCTGGTGGCTCTTAGTATGTTTTCTCCTGTTATACCTCGCGACCCCTGACTGTTAGCACCAACGACGTAAAGGGTACATTTTACTTCCAAACTTCTCCCTCGACCGGGAAAGAACGACATGTGCGCAACAAAGAAATAATTACTTTTGGTACATGGAATGTCAGGACTCTTAGCAATTGTGGACAACTAGAGAATGTTAAACAGGAGATGGACAGACTGAAGATCAATATCCTAGGCATATGCGAAACCAGATGACCTAACAATGGAGACCTCAGCAGTGACACCCACAGGATAATTTATGTAGGAGGCAAAAACAACGAAAAAGGAGTCGGTTTGATACTAGACAAAGAAATGAAGAAATGTGTTCTTGGATACTGCCAGTTTTCGGAGGGAGTCCTCTTGGTTAAACTGCGAGGAAGCCCCTTCAACATAGCCATCATAGTAGTTTATGCACCGACAACTCAAAGCACTGAGGACGAAATAGAATCTTTCTATTCCATACTGGACAGTTTCAAAGCTCAGTGCAAAAGCCAAGAAATTAGGATCATAATGGGTGACTTGAATGCCAAGGTAGGTAAAGAGAGGGAAGGAGACACGACTGGCAATTTTGGACAAAGAGATTGCAACGAACGAGGATAAAAATGGGTCCAATGGTGCACAGCAAATGACAAAGTAATTACTAACACCTGATATAAAAAACACCCATGACGTCTATGGACATGGAGAAGCCCAGGAGGCGACACGAAGAGCCAAATAGACTACATAACTATATTACAATACTCCAATAAAAAACAGCGGCTATAAATGCAATGACATTAAATATTACAAGCAAAGTAATAATAATAACAAACATAATAGAAAGAGAAAAATAATTTGCAAAATAAAAACCAAAAATAGAACATGTAAATCGTTACAGGAAAAATGTTTTCTTTGTTTACAAGGAAAAAATCAAAATAATTAAATTCTCGAAAACGAACTTATTAAACCAACGTAATGAAATAACTACTTACTTCCACCGCAAGATAATTCCCACTCTTAACTATATATGAAAGTATCTCACACAGTCATGCTAAAATCTATAATATTACTTCTTTTAGTTAATTATATATATATATATATATATATATATATATATATATATATATATATATATATATCCGAGTGAGTACAGAACGAAGAAAGAAATTTTTTTCACCGTCCAAAACATTAATTTAAAACAGTGCTTGATATATGATGTATAGAGCTGTGAATATTTATTATAAATGATGTCTTAGAACATGTACATACTTATATATATATATATATATATATATATATATATAAAAATTATGTACATGTTCTGAAACATAATTTATAATATATATATATATAAGGCATATATATATATATATATATATATGCCTTAAACCTAACCTTCATTACTAGTTACACTGTTGTTTACGCATACTTTTACTCCCCGTTAACTCTAAAATCGTGTAAGTGGCACTAAAAAACAAAAATCTAAATAACCCTTTGATCATCGATCTTCTACAAAAAATCAACCTAATCACCCAAAACAAAAACATTATTTTGTGCTAGATTACCAGCCACATTGGCCTCATAGGAAATGAAAAAGAAGACAGCAGCTAAAAGATTATTACTCATCAGCATTAGTGACAAAAGTAACCCACACAAATTACAAACCTCTAATCAATAACTTTATTACGATTAAACTATCGCCCGGTTCACACTCCACCCACATCTATTGAACAGGTAAAGAGGCTCATCCCTTGTTTCCTGTTTAGGATGCGGTTTCCGGTTTTCTCTTTTCCAATCATCTCACTGTTTTTTTTTTTATTCAATCGGAGTAGATAGACTAAACTATCACCCGGTTCACACTCCACCCACATCTATTGAACAGGTGAAGAGTCTCATCCCTTGTTTCCGGTTTAGGATGTGGTTTCCGGTTTTCTCTTTTCTAATTTTCTCACTTTTATGTAGCCCCCTGCACATCAGTGGCGTTACCGCCTTGCTTTGGGTGATATGATTAAAAAAAAAAAATGACAAGTGTTGAAGAACTCCTGCAAAAATACCAAACTCTACAAGATTAAACCCATCCTCAAAGAATGGATAGAAGTTCAAATTTCCAATAGGAAAATGTCAAGAAAAGAAGTAGTAATGACTAGACTTCAAATAGGCCACACCGCTGTCACACATTCACACCTACTAAAAGGTGAGGAGGCACCAATTTGCATTCCATGTCAGAATCTCTACACAGTGAAACATATACTAACAAGCTGCACAGGTTTTGAACAAATGCGATTAAGATACTATCATGAAAACAATCTGAAAGACATCTTCAACAAAGCTGACCCAAAAGACCTTTTGGAATTTCTAAAAGCAACAAAATTATATAACAAAATATAGTTGCAAAAGAAGATAATATATAACCATCATATATCAAATCACAACATCTCAACAGCAATAGACTCACAAAAGATCAACAAGCAGTAAACAAAAACCAAACAAATTCTTCAACATTAAATGACCCAAAAGGGTAGGTATACTGGTAAAACAACTAAACTGAACTAACTTGATGACTTCACGTTTATTTCCTCACGTTAAAGTTGTTTTTATATTAACAAAACCCTTTAAGACAATTATTCAATTGTTTTAATTTCAATCTTGTCGCATTCAAACAATATATTGGCTACATATTTGTTCAATACTTATTTAAACTTCTCGCACTTCCAGCCTGTGAAATTTCCTTCCGTTTTCTTGCTTCTCCGACAGCTACAAACTCCAAGGATTTAAATGTAAAGTCAATAGTCATCTCCTGTCTCACTAACTTGCATTCTCTCTCTTATGCTCTCATCTCATTTCTGCAGTATTCTCATCCTTCTCTTACCCGCTTCTTGACACCCCCTATAACCTGTCACTCCTTCTCATAACTTTCCTCCTATGTAACCTTCTGCACAACAGTGGCAGTATAATGCTTTGCTTGAGGCAATACGATTATAAAAAAGAACTAACACAGACTGATACTCGCTACTATGTTGCATTTTAATGTCTCAATATTCATTAGTCTACAACCACAAATCTTCTAAGATGTAATAACTTCCAACAAAATTTCATTCAACTAATATGGTAGCATTTTTTATTTTTATTTCTTTAACAATATATATATATATATATGAGCCCGTAACTGAACTACATTTCACTGCCTGATGATGGGGGCATTGAGCAATGAAATTTGATATGTTTTGAGTTGCTGTGTGCTGTTTTTATAACAATAATAATGTATTGAGGGAAGGGACGGATTAATACCTTTCCCAAAGGAATTTGCGCGTAAGTGAATGCAACGAATTCAACTGTAATTCGAACTCAGCATCCTGATTTCTCGTTCTGAGCCGACATCCACTGCACCACGACGCATATCCTTTGTTTACAAATACTACTTGCAAATAAAAGTCTTACATTTGCCTTGATAAAGTTCACCACAGGACGAAACGCGTCGGTTATATAAGCTTTTATTTTGTCTTAATTCATATTGTCTTGTTACAGATATATTTTAGTTATAGCTGAAAATTTTACTCCCAACCCGTATATATATATATATATATATATACATATATCGCTCATTCAGTAATGAATTAGAGCACTCTGGCTACTGGCGTATTATACATCATACGCTAAAAAACTTTTGTCTTCTTCTACCGGGTGCCAATAATTCAGAGTTAGAATCGCCGTCTGATACTAATTCGGTCGAGTTTCAATCTTGGGTTAAAAGAAATCGGATGTCTAACCGTACTGATGAGCTGTGATACAGCGAAAAAGGTCTGTCTGCAGATGAATATATATATATATATATATATGTACGGGGTGGCTCTATGTATGCGTGACTTTTCAGAAATGAATTGAGTTCTTTCGGTGACTGGCGTGTGTATACACTGCTTATATACAACACGCTAGAATTTCTCTTCTCTGATTCCATGCGCCTATGGCTTAGTGAGTAGCGATTCCGTCTGGCACCTAATTAGTCGAGTTTTGATCTCGGCCAGTAAACAAGTGGATATGTCTAACCACACTGATGAGTTGTGATACAGCGACTCAGGCTTGTATGTGGATGACTAATGTGGATATATATATATATATATATATATATATATATATATATATATAGGGTTATTGAAAAGTAACTCCCTCTTTTATGTATGAGTAGCCAGCCAGGAGTCCCGACTTAACAACATTTTGAGTTGGTTAAAAGAGTTAGTCTAATATACGAAACCAAAACCTTAGAAGAACTTGAAGAAGAATACAAGAAATGATGCCTTCCATACTGCAAGAGTCCCTGGTAAAATCAATTGACACGTTTCCTGAGCAGCTTGCGAAGCTGGCAAGAAAAGCTCTTATGAAATTTTATATAAAACCTAATGCTAAACGCTTTCCTCTCATATTTATTTTTGCAAAATTTAGAGTTAATAAATAATTTTTTAAGTATTTTAAATCAATTCATAAATAACAAACGTATTGTTTCTCATATTCAAATGAAGATCATTTTCACAACAAACATTGCCTGATGACGAGATAAAAATCTCGAAACAGAAATTTCTGTGTCGCAATGTAAACTATATTAATTCAAATAAAAAAGAATTTAATTATATTATGCTCGACAATGTTGGTTGTATTGGTTGTATTATAAAAAAAGGATATGCCGGAGAAATCTGCATTGTAAAATTGTTAGTTCTCTTCATCTGGATATATAAATATATATATATATATATATATATATATATATATATATATATATATATGAACCCGTAACTGAACTACATTTTACTGCTTGATGATGGGAGCATTGAGCAACGAAACTTGATAGGTTCTGAGTTGGTGTATTTTGTTATAAAAATAATAATTTATTGAGGGAAGGGACGGATTAATACCTTTTCCAAAGGTATTTGCGCGTAAGTGACTGCAACGAGTTCAACTGTAATTCGAACTCAGCATCCTGATTTCTCGTTCCGAGCCGACATCCACTGCACCACGACGCATATCCTTTGTTTACAAATACTTCTTGCAAATAAAAGTCTTATATAGACATTTTTAATTTCTCCTTCATCAAGTGCCTTGGGAATCTTGGTGATCTCGTGCAGCCCTGGCTCATGGGGATGATTCCTGAAGGACCATCTGTCTAGCAACAAGACTTTGCATCATGCCACACAATTCAGAAGAGTTGCAGAAGATTCAGAAGACTTTTGGAGTACAGGTTTGAAGTTAATGGTGATTTTGTTGAAATAAATTTACTCTTTCGTATTTAAAGGTATTTTGTGTAGTTTTGGTAAATATAATTCTTAAAATGTGATGTGATTGTTATTTTTATTTTTGATAATTTAGTCTTTTTTACGTTATTTAAACAGCAATTTATACACCCCCCAATATATATATATATATATATATATATATATATACCTATACCGCTCTCCTAACACTTTTACTCACTACCGGTAGTGTGCAAAAGTATTAGGACAGGGGGTGATTTTTCTAAAAACCTCACTTAAATTCAAATACAAATGAAAAGCCAAATAAATTGCTAATAAATATTGAATTTTTAAAACTAGGTGTGAAAGAAATGTATTAAAAAGAAGTTATATTTAATTTTTCCTATTTTCACTTAAAGTTATTTTGAAACGACTCATTATTCTATTATTCTTGGATAAGACTGACTATTTTTTTATTCCCCCCTCTTGAATTGATAAATCTAATGTTACTTTGCAAGACACACTTTGGGAACAAATACAAGCTGCTTGGCAGGAGATACCATTAGATGACTGAAGAAACTTGTGATGTCAATGTCTGATAGAATGAAGGCTGTGATCAAAGCAAAAGGCTATTATACTAAATATTAAATTTATTTTGTAACAAGTATTTTTTCTTGTTAAAGCATTTGTTGAGTAAATCAAATAATAATTCTTTTAATTAAATTGTTTATTTTCTGTCAACATACCTCATAAAAGATATAATATATATATATATATATATATATATAGCCGTCTGTATATATGAGAAGGTAGATGCAAGGGAACTGTCTAGTAGATAATTCGTGTAGATGTTGTTTGGTTTACGCGTTGCCTGAGAACGTACTTTCGGGTTTGAATGCCCAGACACAACTCATATGCAAGCGATTTGATGGTGATTTTACTCAAGACACATGGGTGTACATCATGGTCGGCCGATGTGAGCTTGCCATCCTGCGAATGTTAACCGCTAATTATGCCTGACTTTAATGTCTATGATGGAACTCAATATTGCCCGCACTTTGTTTATTGCGAAATTTAGATCGAAATGTTGGTCCTTATCTGCCTGCTCCGGTCAGGTGGCGTTTTCTGGCGTCAAACTCTCTTCTAAACTTTCAGTTCAACTCCTTCAGATCGGCACAGGTTCTGATATAGGCCAACATACGGACAAAGAAATACTACGCATACACATATGCTACACATGATATAAACATGTACATTTATCTCAAAGACGGGTACACATCTATTTACAATATCAAATACATATATTTATATGATTGAATAAGGAACAAGTAACGGTGCAGTGTTATATTTCATTGATTAGATTTTGTGCTGTGTTTGTTTTGATTATTTGTGCAAAAGTCACGTGAACGTAACATAGAACTTAAAAACATAACTATAGTCATTCCAGTCTTTGATAACGTTAAGTAAATAGCAAAACATTTTGAATTTATAACATTTTTTCTCTCTTTCTTTCTTCAAATCATACATCTATATACAATCATGAGCTCACACATAACTACAAAAAGATGAGACCATTAACGCATATACATACATACATACATACATATATATATATATATATATATATATATATATATATATATATATATTCTGCTTCAAATATAACGGTTGAAAATTACTAGCGTTCATTAGAACGCTAGCAATTTTTCGACCGTTATATTTGAAGCAGAAAAAATGAACAGTAATATATATATATGTATATATATATATATATATATATATATATATATATATATCAGCATGCAGTGGGTATAGAAGAATCCAAAGTAGTATCCTGTACATGTAGTGGTAGGGTAAATTTCTAAAATTCGTGTAAAATCCTTTGTACAATAAAGACGGAAGCTGATGATGGTCCGCCTGAAATAGGCCAAAAATTCCGATTTACCATGAAATAACGTGTCTGCTTTAATTTTTCTTATATATATATATATATATATATATATATATATATATGTTACTGTTCATTTTTTCTGCTTCAAATATAACGGTCGGAAAATTGCTAATGAACGCTAGTAATTTTTCAACCGTTATATTTAAAGCAGAATATATATATATATATATATATATATATATATATATATGTATATAAGTGAAAAAGTGTGGGAAGCTTTGAACGTTGTGTTTAAAGTGTATATTTATAGTTATTGCTATTATTTATCGTTTGTAAAATATATTAAATGTTCATAAGAGTATTTGTGTCGCTACACGTGTTTCGAGATTAAAGTTGATTCTCTTCAGGCGAATAAATTTAGGAAATTACATGTCGCGATCAGTTAAAATAAACGGATCTCGATATGTCAGTTTAATTCCTGATTCTTAACAGTAAAATCGCGTGAGAAAAAAAGAAAGAGAGAATGAAAGAAAGAAAGAAAGAAAAAAGGGGAATCTATATCAATCTTGGTCTAAGTATTTAACTAAGTATTTTGTTTTAAATTTCCAACAAAAACCCAATAATAACCTGGAATATCGAAGTGAAATCAAAAAATGACAGTAGAAAAGGAAATAAATGTAATCTATGGCTTTTTAGAAAAACTTGTCAACTTAAATCATATTTATAATCCTAATTTGCTTAATAAAAAATGATTTAATAACCCCATGCTGTTATAGAAAATATACTTTCATGATTTAGGATGTGCGTTGTGGTGCAGTGGATATCGGCTCGGAACGAGAAATCGGGGAGGCGAGTTCGAATTCCAGCTGACTTCATTGCCTTCACTTACGCGCAAATACCCTTGGGAAAGGTATTAATCTATCTATTCCTTTCAGTTATGGGGTAAATAACGGGACAGATTGGGTTCTATAGCCTTGGCTGGCAACCAGTCTACTGCAGAAAGCAATGGCAACCTACTGTGGGATAATCTTCTGCCCAGTCAGTCATGTCTCTTTCGAGACATGATCGCCCAAGCGTGTATCACGTATGGCACTTGACTGAATATAATAGTAGGAAATATAATTAAAATTTTACTGGGCATAAAGTGGGGGGATCGGTTTTCTATTGTCATGAAGTAATGAACTGATCCCCCTATAATTACTACTTAATAATATCATACATATAATCTCCCTCTAGCTATGAGTCAAATAATAGGACAGATTGGGTTCTATAGCCTTGGCTGTCAAGCAGTCTACCGCAGAAAGCAATGGCAACCGACTGCGGGATAATCTTCTACCCAGTCAGTCATGTCTCTTTCGAGTCATGATCGCCCAAAGCGAGTCTCACGTATGGTACTTAACTGACTGACTGAATATAATAGTTGAAAACACGATTAAAGTTTCTACTGGGCATAAAGTGAGGGACCAGTTTTATGTTGTTATGAAGTAATAAACTGTTCCCCCACTAATTACTACTTAATAACATAATGCATCTCTTCCCCCTTCTAGCTATGAGTCAAATAATAGGATAGATTGTGTTCGAAGGACTTGGCTGGCAACCAGTCTACCGCAGAAAGCAATGGCAACCGACTGCGGGATAATCTTCTGCCCAGTCAGTCATGTCTCTTTCGAGTCATGATCGCCCAAAGCGAGTATCACGTATGGTACTTGACTGACTGACTGAATATAATAGTTGAAAACATGATTAAAGTTTCTACTGGGCATAAAGTGAGGGACCAGTTTTATGTTGTTATGAAGTAATAAACTGATCCACCACTAATTACTACTTAATAACATAATACATCTCTTCCCCCTTCTAGCTATGAGTCAAATAATAGGATAGATTGGATTCTAAAGACTTGGCTGGCAACCAGTCTACCGCAAAAAGCAATGGCATCCTACCGCTGGATAATCTTCTGGCCAGTCAGTCATGTCTCTTTCAAGACATGATCGCCCAAAGCGTGTATCACTTAACTGACTGACTTTCATGATTTACGCCACTTTGATTTCTCTTCCGTGTGTTTTTCGTTTTTGATAATTTGTATATTTTATTTTAATTTTAAATTTAAATTTTTATCTACATGTTACCTTACAATATTTAAATATTTAATCGTGTTAATACAAAAGCATTAAATTAAGATTGTAAGGTTTAATTCCCGTGAACATCGAGTGAATTTAAATTCAAATCTAATAAACTGTCAGTTTGAAATATGCACCTGATGATTGCATAAGGCATTAAACACCGAGTCGTGCCATAGACGTAGAATAATATGTATATTTACTGATATATATATATATAATAGTGATCTGTTCATATATTGAGCACTGTTTCATTAACATCTGAATAATAATATTATACACATGTACACCCACATATTTATTTTTAATAATTTACATCACTATATATATACATAGTGATGTAAATTATATATAGTCAGCAATTTTTTTTAGGCATGTCATCTTAAATAAATTGCAAATATTATGTCTGGTTATTTTTAATAAAATTCATTCGTACACACACACACGCACACACACACACACATAAACACACACACACACACACACATATATATATATATATATGTGTGTGTGTGTGTGTGTGTATGCGTGTGTGTGTGTGTGTGTGCGTGTGTGTGTACGAACGAATTTTATTAAAAATAACCAGACATAATATTTGCAATTTATTTAAGATGACATGCCTAAAAAAAATTGCTGACTATATATAATTTACATCACTATATATATATATATATATATATATATATATATATATATATATATATGTGTGTGTATATATATTGACGGTGAAACAAGCAGTGGTATGTAAATATTCCCCGGTAAATAATCCAATTCGAACCTAGTAATATAAAATATTAAATATTATAAAATATTAAAAATGATCCACAAAAAGATCTTAATGTAATTAACTACAGAGCAAATATTTATTAAATATATATATATATATATATATATATATATATATAATAAAGAAGCTGTTCAATATATATATATATATGTGTGTGTGTGTGTATTGGAATTTTGTTATTACAATGGTTTATAAAAGCAGGTGATATGTTAAAATAAATGGTGAAAATTATGTATTTTAAAAATATAAGATGAATTCATGGTTATTTAGAAAAATAGTTAGAAAATGCTTTAGATGTGTCAAAATTGCTTTAGGTGTGTTATTATTGTTCAATCAAATATTGGGAATTATGTAACTAGGGATTTTTATTTTTAATTTTTTATATAACCATGAATTCATCTTATATTTTGATATTATATCCAATGTTAATTTTATATTTCAATTTTAATCTTATATTGTTTTTCAATTTTCTAAATAACCATAAATCCATCCTTTATTTTAACCGTGAATTCATTTTATATTGAAAAAATAAATAAATGTTTAACATTTATTTTAACATATCACCTGAAGAAGAACAGTATTTTTCTGAAACATGAAAATTTTTGCGTAGTGATATAATGCTTTTATAAAACATTTTAATAAAAAAATTACAATAATTAACTCTACTCTGTATCAAGCGCTCTTTATAAAAGTAAATGGTTGAACAGTGAGTTTTAATCTACGTGTTCTTTGACTTTCTTGTTATATATATATATATATATATATATATATATATATATATATATATTAAATATTAGCTTGTTAATTATATATATACATATATATATATATTAAACTGCTTGTTTATTATATATATATATATATATTAAACAGCTTGTTAATTATATATATACAAATATATATATATTAAACAGCTTGTTTATTATATATATATATATATATATATATATATATATTAAACAGCTTGCTTTTTTATTTTTTATATATATATATATATATATATATATATATTAAACAGCTTGTTTATTATATATATATATTTATTAAACAGCTTGTTTATTATATATATATATATATATATATATATATATATTTATATATATATATATATATTAAACAGCTTGTTTATTATATATATATATATATATATATATATATATAATTGGGTACTTAAGCAGAAAGTCTCATAAAATTATCGATATATTCTTAAAAGTAAAAGTAAAAAGAAATCTTGATAATCGTTAAAATTATAGCCGAAAGCATTCAGATATTCAAAACATTTGGACAATTTGTATAAAATTTACGTCTTTAAAGAAGAAAATTTTAAGAACGCATGAAAAATTATCTGAAAACCTTGACCACAATTACAAAATCTTTCTTTATTCTTCTTTATTTTTATGTTATTTGTCTTATCATTTTTTATTCCAGGTCTGAATGTTTGTTTAGTATTTTTTGTTATGTTTTTTCATTCAATCCAAATTACCATCAAACGCTATCTTAATTTTAATGTGTTTTTATTAAAAATTTTGTAAAGTGTATTATTTTGTGGGAAGTGTTTCTTGGTTAATTGGAGATATTTCTATCCTAAATTACTTTTAACCATTTGATTGAAAAGGGGTGTTTACCAAATATTTTTCTACTACGACTTCTTTTACTATTTATTTTTTCATTGTTATTATTATACTTAATACAGTGGATATCGATTAGGAACGACAAGTCGAGTGAGCCGAGTTCGAATTCCAGTTGAATTCCTTGCATTCACTTGCGCACAAATACCCATTCGAAAGGTATTAATCCAGCTCTTCACTCTAGTTATGTTTTTTTTTAATAGGACAGATGGGGTTCTTTAGCCTTGGTTGGCAACATGTCTACCTCAGAAAGCATGATTGCCCAAAGCGTGTATCACGTATGGCAATTAACTGACTGACTATGGAGGAAGAAAGAGTTTATACAGATACTTTTGGTAAAACACGTATCTCCAGGCAACAAAAAAATCTGTTCAATGTATTGTCCTACTGGGATCAGGTGACCATAAATATTAATACATAAAGCACTCAGGCAGAATTCCGAGTGTGTCCGCTGCCGGTGTATTTAAAGCCGTTTTCTTTCAAATATTTGCTATGTTCCCAGAATATCTTTTTGTTTGTAGAAAGCAGCGAATAACATATTTGAAGGGCCTGAGCAGGTGGATTACAGAACGGGGGTTGCGAGTTGTTACAGGAGAAAGTGTACTAAGAGCCACCAGGGATAGGGAGACGTGGAAGGCCATGATCGCTTACGTCCTAAAAGGGCAAGGCACATAGAAGAAGAAGAAGAAGAAGAAGAAGAAGAAGAAGAAGAAGAAGAAGAAGAAGAAGAAGAAGGTGGGTGCAAATAATAATAAAAAACTGATGGTAGTAATCGTATATAAAAAAAGAGGAAATATAAAATCTTGATATTATTTTAGCACGGACACGTCAAAATTAAATATATAACCCTGTAATTTGAGAATCTAGCCAGAAGCTATTTATATCTTTTAGATAAAAAAATTGCTCACTTTTGAAAAATGATTTTTCGTTAGTCAACTCAAAAATGAAAATGGAGACATAGTAAAAATATGATTTCGAAACATGAAGAATTCCAGAAAAAACTGTCCATTAAATGATAAATACCTTACTGAGTCGGTAATTTACCAATGTACTATCTCATCGATAGAGAATCCAGATATGAAATTTTTTTACATCGGTTGCACGAAGAATAAATTTAAGCCAAGGTGGAGCCCGCACCTTTATTTCTTTAAAAATAACGGGCAGAAACCAGATATTTTAACTAGATATTTCTGGCGCTTAAAGAAAACTAATAAAAGCCCCACGATAAAACGGAAATTATTAAAAAAAACACTAACATGTAATCTTTAAATGACCCATGCCCTTTGTGCTTACATGAAAAACTATGTATTAAATATGATATTATGATTATGATAAATAAAGATTTGCTAAAATTTAGAAAAGAAATGCCTGTGTTCTGTAGACACTGTTTAAGCTTCACTCTAAAAACTAATTAAAATTTTTAAAAAAATATTAAAATTTAGAAAAAATAAAGAAATATAAACTTGAATAAACATGAACAAATAAATAAAATAATGAATTAAAAATTAACTGTTTTTCCAGCACAAACACTTTTAAAAAGAGTAAGGACCAAAATAAATAATCAAAAATGTAAAGTGGGTATTTGAGGACCCTAGACGTTACGCCAGGATTTATCATCGGAGGCCACAATTTGAACAACATAAGATACGCAGATGATACAGTGCTGATTGCAGACACGGAAAGGAAATCACAAGACCTCCTACAGAAGGTAGCTAAAGAGAGTGACGAAAAAGAAGTAGAAATAAACAGCAAGAAAACCGATTGCAGAGTCATCAGCAAAAAGAGCAACTCAAAATGCCAAATACAGGTGAGGGATACTAAAATCAAGCAGGTACACAATTTAAATACCTGGGAAATGTTCTAACAAAAGACGGAAAGTGCGACGCAGAGATCCCAAGGCGAATTGGCATGGCGAAGGAAGCATTCCAGAAGTTGAGTAAAGTATTAAGAAACAGGACAATTTCGCTAGAAACAAGGAAGAGAGTACTGGATTGCTATGTGCTGTCAGTTCTTCAACATGGCAGTTAATGTTGGGCAATATCATAAAAGAAGAAGGAAAGACTTGAAGCAACTGAAATGTGGTTCTACAGAAGGATGCTGCGAATATCATGGATTGATCATGTGAACAATGGTGAGGTGTTGGAAAGAATGGAAACGAAAACGAAATTAATACTGAGCATCAGGAAGAGACAACTTAAGTATCTGGGGCTTGCAATGAGGAAGGAAGGTTTGGAGAACCTGAAACTAACAGACCAGATAGAGGAAAAAATAGACAGAGGAAAGCAGCGGATAACACATTTGAAGGGCCAGAGATGTTGGATGACAGAAAGGGGGTTGCAAGATGTTACACGAGAAAGCGTGCTAAGAGCCACCAGGGATAGGGAGATGTGGAAGGCCGTGATCGCTTACGCACATAGAAGAAGAAGAAGAAGAAGAAGAAGAAGAAGAAGAAGAAGAAGAAGAAGTTAGGTGCAAATAAAAATAAAAGCAGATGGTAGTAACCGTGTATAAAAAAAGAGGAAATGGTAAAATCTTGATATCATTTTAGCACGAACACGTTAAAATAAATATAGAACACTGTAATTTGAGAACCTAGCCGGTAGCTATTTATACCTCGTAAGTCAAAAATCTCTCAATTTTGGAAAAAAAGGTTTTCGTTAGTCAAACCAAAAATGAAAAAGGAGACATAGTAAAAATACGATTTCGAAACATGAGAAATTCTGTCGTGAAAATGTTAAAATAATCATATTACAATATATATATATAATTATATATATTTAGTGTATCGAGGCAGCAAAAAATTTTCTAAACATATACTGCTAAATATAAGATAAACTGAATGTCTATTATGCTTAATCATGAGCCGTTCTAAACATCGTATTTTGGCTTTAATTTCAGTTGAAAATAAAGACAAAAATTCTCTAACATTTGGATAATTTTTTATTAAGTTGGTTCATATATATATGAAAGAATACGTGTATGAAAAGAGGAAAAAGTTGTAAACAAACGCAGTCTGATTAAGTCCTAGCACATAAAACACCTCACAAAAACTTTTTCTCGTTTTGTTAGACATCTTTTATTTCAAAACTGTTCT